>APFE030055800.1:0-15000 GCA_000404065.3 Pinus taeda | reverse complement strand
AAAAAACTAAGAATCATTATGTAGCAAGATGTATTTTGGATCTCATTGGCCACACTAATTTAGATTAGATTGACAATAACATTGGTCACAAATCCACTTCACGATCTATTCTTAGTTTGGGCTCTGGTCTCATTTATTAGTTAAAAAAACAAGATTCATTATGGAGCACAATGTACTTTGGATCTCATTGGACACACTAATTCACATTTAATTGCCAGTAACATTGATTGAGAGTCCACTTTAGGATATGTTCTTAATTTTAGCTCGAATCCCATTTATTGGTCCAATAAAAAGTAATTTGTGATTTCTTTATTATCAATAGATGTTGAATATGAAGGCGTAGTCAACATTTCGATCAGGACATCACTGCTTAATACTTTTATTTTTTTTCCAAATCTTGTATTTTGAAGGCGGTCATTCCCATGTGGGTTTTTCTCTTTTCTCTAGTGTCATCTATTCTATATTGCTTTGATACATTGTAAAATGGGTACCTTACATGGCTTCTTATTGAGACCCATTCATTATGTTCTCTCTAGTAGTGCTTTATGGGTTATTGGAGAAACATACACTTAATTATAAGTATGTTAGATTAATGAGTGGAGACTCCACTCATGACAACATGGTTATTGGGCACTCCACAAATGCATGCATGAGTTTTACCAATTTCACCTTCATGAGAAAATAAATTGATGGCTACACGGCCACTTAACTAGGTCTAGATGTCAATTTTCTTAAGTGCATGTTTACATCTTTATAGATTCACTACTATATTAGTGTGAATTTTCTTAAATACACGTTTACATGATTATAGATTCACTACTATATTAGTTCAATCATGTAAATTAAATTGTATTCTCTTATCATTTAATTTCTCTTTTTCTAATTGCAAATTTTGATTTTTTAGAAAACCAGATTGAAGTTGTATAAGCCTTCCAAAACTTAAAAGAACAATTAATTAAAAGCTATTTTGATTTTTGGTTTGGGTATAAAATCCAAAATCATCTTTTTAATTTTTTTAGTGTGTAATATTTTTTTTAATATATAAGATAAATTGTAACCCCTTCATCAAATTCTTGGGAAATCTTAAAATCACTCGAGACAATGTTCGAGGATCAACATTACATCACCTAAGAAACTGTAGGGCAATTTCTACGAAATAAAGCAGGAGAGTGTGGTGTCTAGAATGTTTTTCTGTTTAATGTGTTTGTGAAACCAGGTTTTGCGTTGTTGTCATTTAATGCCGCTATGCAGCCGCATTCGGTCTTTAATGTATCAAGTACGATAATTGCTTCCGAATTCTAGTAGAACAGAAAAATGTTACTGCAACAGTACTCAGGTTACCCAAATAGCGAAACAGACCGTCAGAATCGAAGCCATACGAAAATCGTCGTCAAACGCCTTTACTATCACCCGCATAGCCATGGCGTGTAAGTATACGGAAGAGAAATGACCAAATATCAGAATGCTGTGGTGTACGGGGAATCTGGATCTGTAGATTATGACGTTACCAGCCGACTTGTCTCGAGGTTTAGGGCAATTTGAATTTAGGTTAAAGGCGCGACCTTCGAAGTGGCGTACCAATTAATTAATGCATGGCCAATTTGACAACGACAATGATTTTAAGCGTAGTCTAATTCCGGCATTTGTTTTGGAAATCCTAGTTACAATTTTTGATGTTCAAGATTTTAGGTGCCTTCGGAAATTTTTGAGGTGATTTATTCATATTTGATAGTTAAATTTTTAGAGAAAAAGACTGGATTGCTGCAATTTATTCCATGGTTTTATCATGTAATGGGATTAATAGCTATGGATTTTATAATTTATACTTAGTTTAACTAAAGTGCTTTTTTCCTAAAGTACTTTTCTCTCTGAAAATTATTTAAATTTTGGTAAAATTTTGATAAATATGTCTTGGAATTTTCTAAATTTAAATTGTAGTTTTTCAGTGTATTCAAACACTTACTAAAGATTTTTTTAATTTTCTTTTACCAAAATTCCAACCACTTCTAACTGTCCGAACAATTCTTCCCCTCTGTAAGCACTCTGTAAGCACTTCCTTCCGTAATTAAAAACGGGCAATTCCTTCCCCTCTATAGACACTTCCGTAATTATAGATGGGCAATTTGTAGGCAATAATGATCTTATCATTCAAGATGTAATGGCATGGGCAATTAGGAACTTTGAAACCAATAACGAAGTTATCATTAATCTGTCGAAAGACTTCGGTCCCCAAGACAATTAACGTACTTCCGACATTAATGACAGACGGGACGTTTGCGAAATACAGGACAAGTCTGCCGACAAAACCACATCAACAATCAATTCAAACGGCGGAAAATTAATATGCCGCCTCAGTAAAATTAACGTACTTGTCCTCCGTTTTGCTTCTCCTCGATTATATACCGAGAAATCTTCGACTCCAAGCCAAAGTCAGTCTTCTAAATGACGTTTGTGAGCTTTGGTTGTAAGTTGTTACGCCTTAAGGGCCATTGTAACACAGTGACACCTTGACTATAATTCCTTCCAGCAGCTTAATTGTCGATGCGGCCATTCGCACTGTCCTGTAGAACTCCATCGGAGGGAGCCCATGTGTCCATGCCTACCGTCCTGTAAACCCCATCGATTCATTCGTTGTTGTCTTCTGCATACGAAGTTTCTACTGTCTTCTCTCACACCTGCTACACTGATATCATATATAATGAATTGTTGCTTCTTCTATAGTGTTAATGCGCTTCACCGAACTTAAAGTAAGTGGTGTTGCCCAACGACATGTTATTTTAGTTGATACAAACGTTCGATCTCATTTTGCTATCAGTGTCCAGAGAAAAAATGTGCTTATTCTTGTTGTGGTTGATAATGAGGAAGAGATCACCCCAATCCAAAACGGCAGTCAGAAACTTGACTGACCGGCCTATTGAAATACAAATAAGGGTAGGATCGATTCTAATGAAGACCTATACACTTAAGCCCGGCTGCAGTAAGATGCTGAGGCGCAGGGAGATATACAGAAGGTATGCTCCCCGAGCCAAGAGCAGCTACTTCTACGATGGGAATTGTGAGCCATACGTGTGGATCCACAGTCCCACTCATTCTGCTAAATATCTGATGTCACCCATGCCAGCCAAACAGCAATACATCAGTCTTGATGACCTTCGAGAATGCCTGGAAATGGAGATTTGCATGAACGGTGGCAATGGCAGTTTCTATGTAACGAAGTCGTTAAGAAGCTGTTACTAGTTTCTTTAAGATTCAGTGTTGAGGCCAGTGTCTCTTTACATTAATATCTACTGCAATGCCAGCTTTTAATTATAATTTTGTATGTTTAATCTCCTTCCAGTGTTTTTTTCCTTCTTAGCAGCTTTGCGCAGTTACTTCCTTGGGAGATGACAGATATTTTCCTCTCTGCAACGCGTTAGGATGGTATAATTTGGATTTTGATGGATAGTTTTATTCACTGATTTCAAAAGACTGTCGAGTTTAGCCGTATTTTGTAAGATATTTTCAAGATAGAGAAAAGTTGAGGCGTAGAGCATGTGAAAGGAGACGGGACTGGACTGCAGTAAAGATGCTGTACAGTTGTCACTGCTCAATTTTGTGTCGTTTTATTATTAATTTGTTGTGTCACTGCTCAATTTTGTATCGTTTTATTATTAATTTGTTGTTTGCTTCTTTGTATGTTTGAACATTTTATGTGTTTTTAGCACGTGAAAAAATGAGCGCTGGTTTATATAATAGGTGAAACTAACCTAAATAGAGATATATTTTGGGCATGGTTAATAATAGATATCTATCATGACAGATGACTTATGATTTCTCTTGCATGATCATGAAAATAAGAAAAAAGTTACCGGTTAGTCATCCGTGTGGAGTCAAAACCTGAATTTATTTTAACTACAGTTTTCTGCTGTACCAAGTTGCTGTTCATTATTGCAGCAAATTTGAGGGACAAATTCTTGGCAGTCACTGGCCTAATGAATAAGTGTAGTGACTAACCAGTGGCGTTTGAAATGGTAAATTTTGAAAGAATAGAAAGTATTTATAGATTAAAAATTCATTAAAACTTCCCACGGTTGTAGAACGGAGACTAGCAATCAGCTATCTCTTTCAGAATTCGGAAGCAATTATCGTACTCGATACATTAAAGACCGAATGGGGCTGCATAGCGGCATTAAATGACAACAACGCAAAACCTGGTTTCACAAACACATTAAACAGAAAAACATTCTACACACAACACTCTCCTGCTTTAAACTGTAGAAATTGCTCTACAGTTTCTTAGGTGATGCGATGTTGATCCTCGAACATTGTCTCGAGTGATTTTAAGATTTCCCAAGAATTTGATGAAGGGGTTACAATTTATCTTATATATTAAAAAAAATATTACACACTAAAAAAACTAAAAAGATGATTTTGGATTTTATACCCAAACCAAAAATCAAAATAGCTTTTAATTAATTGTTCTTTTAAGTTATGGAAGGCTTATACAACTTCAATCTGGTTTTTTAAAAAATCAAAATTTGCAATTAGAAAAAAAGAAAGTAAATGATAAGAGAATGCCATTTAATGCAATTTAATTTACATGATTGAACTAATATAGTAGTGAATTTATAATCATGTAAACGTGAAGTTAAGAAAATTGACACTAATATAGTAGTGAATCTATAAAGATGTAAACATGCACTTAAGAAAATTGACATCTAGACCTAGTTAAGTGGCCATGTAGCCATCAATTTATTTTCTCATGAAGGTGAAATTGGTAAAACTCATGCATGCATTTGTGGAGTGCCCAATAACCATGTTGTCATGAGTGGAGTCTCCACTCATTAATCTAACATACTTATAATTAAGTGTATGTTGTCTCCAATACCCCATAAAGCACTACTAGAGAGAACATAATGAATGGGTCTCAATAAGAACCCATGTAAGGTACCCATTTTACAATGCATCAAAGCAATATAGAATCGCTGGCACTAGAGAAAAGAGGAAAACCCACATGGGAATAACCGCCTTCAAAATACAAATTTGGAAAAAAAATAACAAGTATTAGGCAATCACGTCCTGATCGAAATGTTGACTATGCCTTCATATTCAACATTTGTTGATAATAAAGAAATCACAAATTACTTTTTATTGGACCAATAAATGGGATTCGAGCCAAAATTAAGAACATATCCTAAAGTGGACTCTCAATCAATGTTATTGGCAATCAAATGTGAATTAGTGTGTCCAATGAGATCCTAAGTACATTGTGCTCCATAACGAATCTTGTTTTTTTAACTAATAAATGAGACTAGAGCCCAAACTAAGAATAGATCCTGAAGTGGATTTGTGATCAATGTTATTGTCAATCTAATCTAAATTAGTGTGGCCAATGAGATCCAAAATACATCTTGCTACATAATGATTCTTGCTTTTTTGGGGCCAACAAATGGGTTCATAGCCCAAACTAAGAATATATCTTGAAATTGGACTTGCAAGCCTTGTTATTAGCAACACAATTTGAATCAATATGGTCAAGGAGATCTAAAGTACATCTTGCTACATAATGAATCTTGCTTTTTGTTGGACCAACAAATGGGGCCAAAGCCCAAACTAATAACATACTTTAAAGTGGACTTGTGATCAATGTTATTTACATCCCATTATGAACTATTGTGGCTAATGAAATCCAAAGTAAATCCTGTTACATAATAAATCCCATAACTAATTACTCCCTAGACATATTTGAGTATGTGTTTGGCATCTTTCCAATGCAGCTTATGTGGCTTCTACATGCATTTAGAAATTTTGCTTACTGCGAATGAGAAATCTAGACTAGAGTGAGTGAGATAGAGGAGACTCCCCATAATTTTTCTATGTGTTATCCAATCAACCAATGGTGTACCCTTTCGATCCTCAACGTGTACCCTCAATAAGAAAGGTGTAAATGTTGGCTTGTAACTGGTCATGTGAAAGTGAACTAAGTGATCTCTCACATACTACAACTAAGTATTATGATCCTAGAATCATTCTAGTTATTTTCTAGTCCAAGGAAGAAGTGTAATAGACTCGTACCTATCATGGAAAAACTATTATGAGTCATTTCGACTATAAAAATAGCTAAGGTTCAACTACCTTTGTATAATAGATCATTTATATAGAGCACTATGATCAACATTTGGATCCTATTTGTAGTAGTTGTAACTTAAGGTTGCAACACTCGTTCCATAAAACAATTGCTTATATTCAGTTGCAATAATTGTGCGTTAAAGTTGCAACAGTTGTGGCTTGAGGTTGCAGGAGTTGTGACTTGGGGATACAACATCTGCAACTTAGAATATATATCTATCTATATATATATATAATATATTATTATATATATATTTCTAATATATAATATATATATATATATACCTGACAAGTCCTTGTTAATATTGAAGTTGAGGCATAGATACATGGCAACAACCTTTATACGAGATTTCTTTTAATTGAGAAAGGGAACAATAGTTGTAATTTAAGCTGCAGCAAGTGGTTCCATAAAATAGTTGCTTGTATCTAACTGCAGTAACTGTGTGTTAAGGAATAACAATTGTGGCTTGAGGTTGTAGGAGTTGTGACTCGGGGATGAAGTATCTACGACATAGAATAAAACAAATTTTATATAAAAGAAAATATATATATTAAGAGATCATTATACTTGACAAGTCCTTGTCAATATTGATGTTGACGGATAGATACATGGAAACAACCTTTATACGAGAAATTTTTTATTTAAGTAAAGGAACAAGAGTTGTAACTTAAGGTTGCAATAGCAGTTCCATATAATAGTTGCTTGTATCCAGTTACAATAATTGTGTGTTAAAGTTGCAATAATTGTGGCTTGAGGTTGCAGGAGTTGTGACTTAGGGATGTAATATCTACTACTTGGAATAAAACAAATTATATAAAAAAAAGAAAATATATATAGAAAAATCAGAAAATAGAGATGTAATAAATATATTGACCTAGGAATATAATAGATTAAAATATGTTAACTATGAAATGAGTGTGAATTTGATTTATATGGATTATAACCTATATATGTAATAATTTATTTACAAATAAAAAATCACCATAATTAAACTATAGAACCTTATTTTTAAAATATTATATAAATATTAAAATAGTAACATAGAAATAACTTATTTAATATAATTAATTTTAAATATTATAAAGTAAATATTGTGATGCTTATTAACATCTATCAACTTCACTATTTAATCAATATAATTGAAATAATATTAATTACCCTAAAACAAAACTCAACATCAATTTTTTTTAAGAATTCATCGTGAAATTTGAGCACCAATTTAATTTTCCCTAATTCTCATCTCCATTTTTCATAGTTGCCAAAATCAATCCAATTGAGCCCACAGAAATTCAGGCACGAATTCATTTCCCCTAATTTTCGCTCTAATAGGTATTCGTCTAATAATAGTACCTAACATCTGTTGAGATTTTCTGTTTTAAATAAAATAGGCAAAAATGTCAGTAAGTGACATAGGTGACAACAGTAGGTGACCAAATATAAGAGAAATGACCAAATAACGTTACCAGCCGACTTGTCTCGAGGTTTAGGTTAAAGGCACGACCTTCGAAGTGGCGTACCAATTAATTAATGCATGGCCAATTTGACAACGACAATGATTTTAAGCGTAGTCTAATTCCGGCATTTGTTTTGGAAATTCTAGTTACAATTTTTGATGTTCAAGATTTTAGGTGCCTTCGGAAATTTTTGAGGTGATTTATTCATATTTGATAGTTAAATTTTTAGAGAAAGAGACTGGATTCCTGCAATTTATTCCATGGTTTTATGATGTAATGCGATTAATATGTATGGATTTTATAATTTATACCTAGTTTAACTAAAGTGCTTTTTTCCTAAAGTGTTTTTTTCTCTGAAAATTATTTAAATTTTGATAAAATTTTATAAATATATTATGGAATTTTGTAAATTTAAGTTATAGTTGTTAAATTTCAATGTTTTAGGTGCTCTATAAATTTTTGATGGTACAGAATCTATTTCTACCATAAAAAATATGATTCAAACACTTGTACAAAAATTTTTAGTTTTCTTTTACTAAAATTCCAACTACTTTTAACTATCCCAACCATTCTTCCCCTCTATAAACACTTCCAAACTGGCAATTCCTCCCCTCTATAGACACTTCCGTAATTATAGATGGGCAATTTGTAGGCAATAATGATCTTATCATTCAAGATGTAATGGCATGGGCAATTAGGGACTTTGAAACCAATAACGATGTTATCATTAATCTGTCGAAAGACTTCGGCCCCCAAGACAATTAACGTACTTCCGACATTAATGATAGACGGGACGTTTGCGAAATACAGGACAAGTCAGCCGACAAAACCACATCAACAATCAATTCAAACGGCGGAAAATTAATATGCCGCCTCAGTAAAATTAACGTACTTGTCCTTCGTTTTGCTTCTCCTCGGTTATATACCAAGAAATCTTCGACTCCAAGCCAAACTCAGTCTTCTAAATGACGTTTGTGAGCTTTGGTTGTAAGTTGTTACGCCTTAAGGGCCATTGTAACACAGTGACACCTTGACTATAATTCCTTCCAGCAGCTTAATTGTCGATGCGGCCAGTCGCACTGTCCTGTAGAACTCCATCGGGGGGAGCCCATGTGTCCATGCCTACCGTCCTGTAAACCCCATGGATTCATTCGTTGTTGTCTTCTGCATACAAATTTTCTACTGTCTTCTCCCACACCTGCTACACTGATATCATATATAATGAATTGTTGCTTCTTCTATGGTATTAATGCGCTTCACCGAACTTAAAGTAAGTGGTGTTGCCCAACGACATGTTATTTTAGTTGATACAAACGTTCGATCTCATTTTGCTATCAGTGTCGAGAGAAAAAATGTGCTTATTCTTGTTGTGGTTGATAATGAGGAAGAGATCACCCCAATCCAAAACGGCAGTCAGAAACTTGACTGACCGGCCTGTTGAAATACAAATAAGGGTGGGATCGATTCTAATGAAGACCTATACACTTAAGCCCGGCTGCAGTAAGATGCTGAGGCGCAAGGAGATATACAGAAGGTATGCTACCCGAGCCAAGAGCAGCTACTTCTACCATGGGAATTGTGAGCCATACGTGTGGATCCACAGTCCCACTCATTCTGCTAAATATCTGATGTCACCCATGCCAGCCAAACAGCAATACATCAGCCTTGATGACCTTCGAGAATGCCTGGAAATGGAGATTTGCATGAACGGTGGCAATGGCAGTTTCTATGTAACGAAGTCGTTAAGAAGCTGTTACTAGTTTCTTTAAGCTTCAGTGTTGAGGCCAGTGTCTCTTTACATTGATATGTACTTCAATGCCAGCTTGTAATTATAATTTTATATGTTTAATGTCCTTTCAGATAATTTTCCTTCTTGGCAGCTTTGCGCAGTTACTTCCTTGGGAGATTGACAGATATTTTCCTTTCTGTAACGCGTTAGGATGGTATAATTTGGATTTTGATGGATAATTTTATTCACTGATTTCAAAAGACCGTCGAGTTTAGCCGTATTTTGTAAGTTATTTTCAAGGTAGATAAAAGTTCAGCCATAGAGCATGTGAAAGGAGACGGGAATGGACTGCAGTAAAGATGCTGTACAGTTGTCACTACTCAATTTTGTATCGTTTTATTATTAATTTGTTGTTGCTTCTTTGTATGTTTGAACATTTTATGTGTTTTTAGCACGTGAACAAATGAGCGCTGGTTTATAAAATAGGTCAAACTAACCTAAATAGAGTGATATATTATGGGCCTGGTTAATAATACATATCTATAAAACATATGTCAACATAATACTGCACACCATAAAGAGGGCCTCGGTCACACTAGGCCACTGATGGCCTTGCCGTCGAAACTAAGGAAAATAAACATAATACTTTGGCTTTTGGAGAATGGCTCGAAGTTTCTTATAGACATAATGTTTTCACTGATGCATTTGCCGTCAAAACTAAGGAAAATAAACCTAATACTTTGGCTTTTGGAGAATGGCTCGAAGTTTCTTACATAATACTTTGGCTGTTGGAGAATGGCTCGAAGTTTCTTATAGACAATGTTTTGACGTTTTATATTTGAAAACTATGTGAATACTATGGGATATTGGACTCTTAGGAGTTATGATTATACAATGGAGGTTTATCATAATTTTGTTGGATAAAGGGAAAAATATTTAATCCCATAATGACTTTTTAACTGTTACTATATCATTTCTACATTTACCTTTTTCCTTTTTCTACTAGCTCATATACTTTGGCTTTTCAATCACCATAATCTCACTATATTAGTAATGGGGTTATGAAGTTGATAAATCATTAATTTAAGTTTTGAAAAATTGAGAAGCAAGATTTCACTATTTCTTTGATTTTACCGATGATTTGAATGGAAAAATTAGTTTTTTTGTGCTAAATTCTTTTCTTATAATATGTAAAAGTTCTTAAGGATTCATGAGGTTAATTCAAGTTTCAACATGAGTTTTTGAATGTTTTTATGTAAATTGCATATCGAAATTAACATAAATAAATGGCTAACATCAGCGTATAACAGGGATGGACATCACCAAAACAGTATCACTAACCAACTAATGAAATTCGTCCAAATCTGCACCATTGAAATCGTTCCACTTGGCACCATCTAATTCGCCAGAGTTAAATATTCATATGTCCAATGGCCCTGCCATGTAGGCATGTCTAGTCAGCGCCACGCGATACGGACTACTGACTGGGTTGCTTGCATATCTTTTTTTTTATAAATTGTTTGTTTAGGAAAAAACACAAAATATGTTTCTGGGAGCATACAGAGTCTTCACGCGAAATGAGTTTCACCAGATTCAGGATGACAAGCACTGCGTGGCCGTTAAGGTTCCACATCGAGTCCGACAGCTCTGAAATTTTGAGTAAACTTTTGAGCACCTGATCATTCCTCCCCACTGGAAGCTTTTGGACCACAAAAGATCACTTTCAATTGTTTAGCAGGTTAGGGTATAGTTCCCTCACCTTTCCAATCTCTGTCCATTTTTCTTTGGAAGGATTTGTTCTTTTGAGCCCCACATGAAGGTAATCCACATTCCCTCGTTTTGAAGACCTTGTTCTTCTATCAAGAATGGTGTCTTATGGTAGTTCATCAAGGTATTCAGGAGAGAAAGCTTCAATGGACAGAATTTGAACATTCTCTCCTTGATCTTCAATTAAAGGAGGCTGATACAACCTTAAATTTTCCACACTAACAACAACATAAATTTGCATATATGAAGGCAAATAAAACCTGAAGGCAGCGCCACCAATCTTTTCCAAAATTCTAAATGGACCATATCTAATTGGTTTCAGCTTTTTACCTTCTCCTTGGAGCCTCTCTTTGCTATTGTGAAGCCAAACTGCATCACCAACTTGGAACTTGTGATCTACTTGATGCTTGTCATGCCTTCACTTGTACTTGCCTTGGCACTTTTCATGTTGATCTTGAACTGTTTGAGGTACTGTAGAATTTTCCATTGTAGATCACCTGACAATGCAATATACTAAAGCAAAATACTAGATCTACTTCTGTAATCAAACTTTGCAAAAGCTTAATCAATTTGAGCTAGATCAATTAGAACACATATAACAGAGAAGAAGAAATCATAAACATGAAACACAAGAATACTTTGGGGAAAGCCTCAACTAAAAACATCGATCTTGGTACTATCATACAAGTGAAAATATGTCCAGATTACACAAAGCATTAGCTCAGAAGCTATCCTGCTCTTAGTACAATCCAACTGTAGTTCATAGACAGTTAAAGGCTTCTCAAAAACCTTCTCCTCTGCCCTCCAAGCCTCCTATTTCCTTGCGCAGTTTCTCCTGGCGTCCAATGCTACCACCTGTGTGAATTCATCTCTCACATTGCTCACTAAACTCAGAAGTAACAGCACAATCGTGAAGGAGATAATTCCTTCTACATGGATGAGTTTCCTTTATAGGAAAATTCCTCCAAATGATAGTATAATGTCCCTGTCTTTAATCTCAACTGGGTCTCTATTTGAACTGACATGCACGAGTTATTTATGGGATAATATTCAGTTATCTGAAGTGCAGTAGTTACATGCATGCATGCATTAACTAACTGAACTCACAATCAGTTCCACAAACTGTTGGAAATAATCTAACTAGACTTAACTTAGTTAACTAAGCTAACTAATTACAACTCAAAGTACAACTCATCCTAATCTCCTTAATCAAGGGATAACTTCCTCAATCAAAGGGATAAATGTTGCATGTCTTTACAAAGACTTCATGTTTGAATTTGTCCAACTAATTAACTCAAGATTAATTAATTAATTTTTTTACCAATAGCTGCTAAGATGAAATTTGAATTTTACTTCTCAATTTTAGTTCAGGGACTAACTAAAATTGGAATCTATCCCAAAATGTTGTTTTTAGCATTTCCATTTTTCATTCCTTGTTGCTATGTCCAACATTGGTACCTAAAATGCTATTTATAGCAATGCTATTTTTAAAATTTCTTGTTGTTATTTCCAACACTCTCTCTCAACAAGAAAGGCATTCAACTCGAACCCAATCCTAAACCTTTGGAATGTTCTGCATGCAACTCTTCTTTGTAGTGTTGTTGCTCTTGCAACTCTAGGAATAAAAAAATATCCAACCTGAATCAAAATGATGCCTCTGTCATCAAAGTCTCTGACTGCTATTGCCTCTGTCGACTGAAAACTCTACACCTCTGTGCCCTTCAGTATCTCACTACCCTAGCCTCTGTCACTTTGATCTCTGACTGCATCAATCACACTGATTCCTATTGTTGCATACGTGCTGCTACTGGTTCTATCTCCCAGCACTGTATCCACACTGCACCTCCTCTCATCATGTTGCATTGTGCCGTCCACTGCTGCACTGCAACTCAGTTACTCAGAACTAAGTAACTGGTCTCCCAACTAACCTCCCTGTTGGGCTAGAAACATCCTCTGATGCTGAAGCTCCCTTTGCCGCTAACAAGTGCTCCCTCTGTAACCTTTAAGCTACTGCAACACTCCATGCATCTCGCATCGTTGCACACCTCTCTATGCCATCCTCCACTTGTGTAACACTCTTGTGCCTCTCGTGTTGTTGCAGCCTGCTAGCTCTACATTGTCTTAGGATTCTTGCACTGTAGCTCTCTCTACCACTCCATCCGCATTTGTCTCCACCCACTTAGCCAGTCCTGCTACTACTCATCGGGGCTCTCGTAGCAGGTCTAATCAAAGAGGTTGGCTATCTCAAGGATCCTGCCCCTATTTCAGTCTTCTTGGGACTATCACTCTACATTGCCCCACCTCCTACCTGGAGGTATGGATGCATATGATCCCTCTACCCACTTGGCTCGAAATTCCCCTCTAGTGGAGGTCTCTGCATGAGTGGATGCCTCTACTCAGTCTCCTCTCGGCTTCTCCAGTTGTAGCTGCTCCACAACCTCCTGAAGCTGCTTCACCAATTGTGGCTCCTCCACAATTGTCTAAGACTTCTTCTAGCACTACATGTTGAGAGGTAATTTACTCTCCCTCTCAACCACCAAGTCTCCAATAGTTGCTTTACTCCTTAAGGCTTTGCATGCATCTTGAACCTCAAGAGCATACAGGTTCTTGACTCATGAACCGATCTACTTCACCTGTCTCGTGGTGATGTGTTTAAGGAAAACCTTTCCCTTACTGAAGACTGCATCATAACATTTGTCTTCGAGCATAGCGACGGACACAAGATTCTTCTTCAAACCTGGTACATACTTCACATCAGTCAAGGTAATGTGAGCTCCATGCTTCCTCTTAAAAACAACTGTGCCTACTCCTGAGACACTATACTTTTCATTATTACCCATCGCTGTGAATATTTGGAGATATTTCTCCTCCAAGGTACTGAACAAACTCTTATTGCCAGTCATGTGGAATGAATCTCCACTATCAAGATATCAACCACATCCCACCATGGATGAAACCATGCATGCGAAGAGGGTGAAATCCAACTCGAATTATGAGGCCAATGCCTCACCTTCAGATCCTTCCTTGGATCCCATCTTGGATTTCTTCAATGGAAAATTTGTAGCAAAATGGCCCACCTCATGACAATGAAAGCATCGCACTTTCGATTTGTCAAACTTCATCCCACCATAGGAAGAACTCGATTTGAGATGAGAATCCTTCTCCTTCCCTTTCTTTTCCTTACTCGCTAATGCGCAGTTTTCTTCATTGTCCTTGGATGAAGAACCATCTCTGGTGCTTATTTTATCTCCTTCTACATCAGATCTGACCAAAGTCGTTCCCAATCTGGCAGTTTCTCTCTTCAATTTATCGAGTCTTGGTAGCTATGCTAGCTCTTAGGAACACTTAGGATAGCAAGACTCACCATGTCATCATTGGTTGTCATGATCCCTACACTTCTAAGCTCATCCCTACAGGTGGTGAGCTTGTTCAGATATGTAGAGATCGTGTCGCCCTTTTCACACTTGATTTTCCGAAGCTTGTCTTTCAGCGCCAACTTCCTCTGATTGTTGATGTTCTGATATAGATCTTTCAATGTTTTCCACATTGAAAAAGGTGTCTCCTTCCCATGGACGCTCGAGACAATGTGGTCTCGAGCTTCCTCCAAGAGGATTCTCCTCTCTCTAGCCACACATTTCTTCCATTCTGCCAATTCTGTAGCATTAGCTACTGCTGGCTTGGGGACTTCTTGATTAATGAAGTCCTTTAGACCATTGTCCTCTAATGTTGCTTCCATGTGATCCTTCCAGGATATATAATTCGAGTTGCCATCAAGGGCATACTCGAGTCTTAAACTGATGAACGCCATTAGTGAAATTGAGATGTGATAAGAATTTGAATCTATAATTAGGAACTTCAAACTTCGAACTTCGAACATCTTTGTATATTTTCTTCGCTTTTATCACCTTTGCTTTGATACCATGTAGAATTCCCATTGTAGA
>APFE030055796.1:64856-89298 GCA_000404065.3 Pinus taeda | reverse complement strand
GGGAAGGTGTATGAACATCAGGAAACAAGTTTTTCCATTGATTTGACCGTCCAAGAGAAATTGCCTTCAAAACCCTATGAGAGGGAAATGACCTTGCCTAGGCGCAACTGAAGCATGGACAAGGTGTAACATGACCCAATGAAACCTAATATGATGATGACAACCCTCTGAATCATGATACACTCAGTTGAATGATGACATGGACTGCCATTTGGACAACTTTAAACCAAAGCAAAGTGGAGTTTTTCATTTGCAAAGGAAGGCCTTTGAGAATGCAAACATGATTTCCTTTAACCATGGCAAGCAAGAATTGTTTAAGATTGAGGGCCTACCTTACGAATTTTGGCGATTTATGGCTCCTTGGTGAATTTGCAGGTAGTTTTACAAAGAGGGCCTGACATGTCGCGCAACCTGCCCAACATGTCGCGCGCAGCCCAACATGTCGCGCTAGTTAGAAAACTACACTCTGTGAACCTCTCTGACATGTCGCGTGCAGCCCAACATGTCGCGCGCCTTGTTTGACATGTCGCGCACCTGTCTTGAGCCCGATTTTGCCTCTGTTCTCTTGGAAATGTGCCCAATCACTCTTGCAAGGGTTATGAATTCACAATGAGAGTGCAAGGAGGGAGTTTGGGCCTTTATATATTTCATTTGAAAAAATTTCATGCCCAAACCCACTTTCTAATGTTTTTTCATGACACCTTTAAACTTTACAAGTTGTTGTCTTTTTGGTTTCCTTTTGTCCTGAAATTGACTGATTTAGTGCTTTTGCTTGATTCTTTTTGTAGGTAGATCATCTGAGGGACCTTGGCAAGGGAGCCAGGGTTACATGTTGTCCTTAGAAGCCTTTTGAAATTTCACCACTTTTACAAAAATTTGAAAAATGACCTTGGCTTTAAAAACAGAGTTTTTAAATCCAAGGTGAATATTAACTGTACCAGATAAGAAATTTAGAAGAGACACCTTTACAATCATCCCTCTGGCTTACTGAACACTCATTGACTTTCAAACACATGACCTTGTAATATTTTTGACCAAAACCCTAGACCTAGGAAATTGACCTCAAGAGAAGACAAGACAAGCTTGAAAGAGCTTTAATGACTGAAATGACTTAAACCAGCAATGCCAAGAGGGGAATAAACACATCAGCTCCTCCATCAGGGTTATGGCATGCCTAACGGGATGCAAAAATTGACACTGATGAGACACCTACCTATGCAAATGCAAAGAGTTTTGATCGCTGATGGAGGGCTCAAGACCGACTCTAACAGTGTCAACCTTGTAGGTTGTGGAAGGCTAGGGGAAACAACACTTCCATCGTTAGAGTGGTAGGCTTCCTTGTTGCCATAATTTTGCTTTCCATTTTTCTTGCCAACCTAAATGCCTTCTCCAATGAATCAAGTTCCCAAAGGCAAACCTCATGTTGTATGTTATCCTTTAAATTCCATATGAATATATCAATCCTATGCTCCTCTCGAATATATTTTACCCTTATATTCAATTTTTGGAAGTCCTCAATGTGATACATCATTGAACCCTTTTGTTTGAGCTTTATCAATTGGCTAAAAAAAGTGTTACTTTTTTTATCCTCATAATGTGCTATCATTTCATCTATAAAAATTTCCCAAGTGACAAATTGTCTCTGTCATTCATCTTAGCTTCTACGCCTTCCTTTAAACCATCCATCTTAGCTTCCATGCCCTTTTTTAAACTGTCCATCTTAGCTTCCACGACATACATCTTAACTTCTACATCTTTCCATCTTAGCTTCTGTTACTTTTTGTGAGAGTGAATATTGTTGCACTTGGTCTCATAATTTTGATATATCATGTTGCATTTCTTCCGCTCTTCATGAGTCATGCTAGAGCTTTTAGGCTGCTTACTAGGTGTTTCCATTTTATTTCTTTGGGGCATCAATTAATGACAATAATTCTTCACTATGCCCTTTGAATTCCTTCAAACTATTTTTTCAAACCAAAATTATGCAAAATATTAAAAAAACTACACACTTTTTTTCACTTTGTAGGAGCTCGATATTGAATCTAATGTATCTCTATAATTTTGTATCTCCGAGGTCTGAAATTTCTTCCTGCAATAGCCCTATGAGTCCTCCTTCTATAAATTCTTACGAAACTTCAATCTAATGTCCAGGAAAAAAGTTATGATGATTTTCCCCAAGTCACATGTTTGAGATATAATTCGGGATCCTGCAAAAACCCTAACTGCCTTAGATCATATATCCGAAAATATAGCGAGAAAATATCTAAAATTTGGACCCGAGGTTCAGAGAAATTTCATCTCAAACAGTTGTTTTTAGCTTATGAAACGTCACAGAAAACAAGTTATATTGAAAACTCCATGATGACCTGTTTGGACCAGCGAAACTTTAGAATCCAAAGCACTGATACCAAATGTTATGAAACCAGCTCACAAAAAGATAGAAAATATAGATCAATGACTTAGAAATCAACCTCTTCGAGGGGGAAACCTACTTTACATTACACAAATGAACAATTCTTGGATGATACAAATGACAAAACCTCCTTTCTATATATAGGAGTCTAAAGGGTCACAATTTAACCTAAGTCGACACAATGATAATAATATAAGGGCACAAAAATAACAATAGTGGACTTCTATGGGGCACAATAATAACAATGTGGCGACAATAGGGGCACAACAATAACAATAAGGGCTATAATGACAATAGTAATGGGGGAATCACTAGTATTATAGGGACCTAACAAAAACCCTTCTTAAGCCCTCCATTAGAGAAATTTAGAGATAAAAAATAGGCCTCAAAACAAAAATGTACAACAAAAATTAACTTTATAAGAACTAATAGGATTCAATATGATGATGTCAACCATGGGGGATGATTCACCATTTTTGGAGTAAAAAGGTAAAAAGACAAAAAATTATAAAAATATAAAAACTATTTTTTCAACTCGTATTTTCAACTTATCTCCATACAATTTTTCTTAAATTTCAAGAGGGATAACTTGTATGCATAATTTAATTTTTCATCCAAGGAGTACTTGTGTTGCATATTTTCGATGGACCCTACTATACGAAAAATGTGAAATACATGAAAAACCTGATTGCAATCACATTTTTCATGTATTTCACATTTTCTGTTTAGCAGGGCCCATTGAAAGTATGCATAATGGGTACTACCTTATATGTTAAATTAAATTCAACATCCAACGAGGGCTCCCGCTCAAAATTTGAGCCATAGGGAGATAAGTTGAAAATACGAGTTGAAAAACTATTTTTTTTTTTTTTCCCTCCAATGCTTGATGAGGTGATCTAATCTTATTTTATTATTTCCACTATTATTTTATAATATGTCTTAGGAGGCCCATTTTAGACCTCAAATTTTCTCTAATGAATTTACATGCAAAAGGCGAGAAGCACAACCATTTATGAGAACTCAAAGGATACTGTGGTTAAGCAACCCATAATCAAGTTTATAAAAGACACTTCAAAACCCAAATGGGTAAGGAGAAATCCTATATACATTCATCTAACCCTGGCATAGGCTTTTGACAGATCATTTTAGCCCCTTTCAGATTTCGAGATTTCAAATTATGTAGTCCCTCCTCGGCAACCCCAATGGCCTCATGAATTGTCTACCATCAAAAAACCAAAGTTGTTCATAGGATACTGAGTCAGAGAGGACGAATTTTATATGCCTAAAGTTGACTTTTAGTACTATATTCTAGATACAACTGCACAGAGAAATCATACTAAAGTCATCATACGAAAGGGGATAATCAATCTTTGGAATCAACGTTATGAAGGTGATATTAAAGGGTTATGTATGTGGCTCGTGGCCTTCCGAGAAAGAATATTTAATGACAAATAAAATATCCCTTCCAATAGTCTCATAAAACCCCTAAAAAAATTTCCATAATTCTATAAATTTGGTTCTGGACTCTCATCTTTTTGAAAGTTATGCAAGACCTCCTAATGTTCCTCTTCATTAACCTCACAAGACTACTTTTACAAGCAGGTCCTAGTTTGGGGAACTATGATCTAAAACCTTCTAGAATTAATTTGATGCATTAAACAAAGTGATTTGGGGGAGTAAAAATGTTCCACTTAAATTCCACACCTCGTAATGTTTTTCTACACAAAGATACCTTTCCAACAATGCAAGAATTGCCTTAATTAGATTATGAGTGCAAACATTATGCCGTCCGAAAGTTCTCCTTCCTGTTTTTACCACCATGATTCGAGAGGATGCCACATTAGCTCCCATTATTCATGGAAAAGAGACTATCCATATGATTATGATGAAGAAGAATCTAGAAGAGCCAATATTGTAACTTTAGTTAAGAGTTGAAGGAGTCAAACTTAACCACTGATATGCTAACGAGTTGTGTTATAATTGGGCCACTAGGCGAAAATGGGTTTCATTCTATTTGAGTGCGTTTTGTTCCATAGATGAGCAAAGTAGACGAGAGTGGATAAAGAGAGAAAACAAAGAAGGTTCATGCACTATAGTAGCCCATAAGTCACAAGTTTCACTCCTTTATACTTGCATCCATTTCCATTTAGCAAACAAGATAGCAAAACAACCTCACCTTAACGTTGGCTTTTCTCCCATAAGGGTTTTTTAGATGATATCTCATGTTCATTATGGTTTTAGGTGATTGTTCTACTCATTCCATATTTTTTTCAAGTCTATATTTTGCATGTGTAATCATAGCACAATAATCAACAAATCCATAAATATAAGGAAAGATTAACCCCATTATTGTAGATTGCATATTTTCAAATATATTTTAGTAGATTATTGTAACAAACATTATAGTGGAATATCCATGGAAATTTACATATCATCTATTGGGCCATGGAAAGTATGCCGCAATGAGAGCATAGATGGGGTGCTACTTGACATGAGCTAGAAACATGAGCCCGATTGTATGAAGTTGATGGTCTATAATAGGTGTGGATTGATGCCATATGCTTGGAGGTCTAAGATACTCATCTAATGGATCCCATCTAGATACCACCACAAATGAATTGTATTGTATTAAGTTGCATGTGAAACATGATATCATAGTGCTAATGTCATTAAGGCAATCCAAAAGCTGAGATGCTTGTTGGGTGGGGAGGGGTGTTAGGCATATGCCTAGGGGTAGGTGACTCTCTCAATGGAGTTTTCCTAGCATTTGGTTGATCTAGGGTAAAACCATGACTAATCATTCCAAAATAGTTCCTATGGAGACTAACCATGTTTTGTACCACAACTTTTGAAGAAAATATAATGGAACCTCCCTATTATTACAAGGAGGTTTATGAAAAAACATAAATCAATGAGTCATCCAATTTATTTTCCATGGATCAAATGTGGCACCAATCCATGCAAAGATGTCTATTCGTCATATCAGAGGATTGGTTAGATCTAGAGCCAATAAATAACCTTACAATCATTTAGTTGGTCATATTCAAATGTTTAACCTTCTATTTATTAATACAAATGGAGTAGAATTCTCTCATTTTGGTTCGATATTCAATTATATTTGTGAATTAACTATGGGTGTGATAAATGGAGGTAGTAATGTTATTAATTGATGTGGCTAATGAAACTCGTGATGGTTCCTTTGTGTCCCTAAGCTATTAGATCAATATTTTTAATTGATTTAAATCTTTTGCAATTTATGTTTGTGGGTTGGAATTTTCTTTTGAGCTAATGCTAAATGTGACTTTGTTGTGGGGTTGATTTTTTTATTTGATTTTAGGTTCAGTGATTGTAGTGGCATATAATCAATGTGCAATTTTTTTTTAGTTTTTAGTTTTTTTTTTCCTTCCCAAGAAAAGAGAAGAAAGAAAGATGACTTACCTTTGAAGCTAGATGACCCATGAACCTTTGAAGTTAGATAACCCTAGAAGTAGGAACCTTGAATAGGGGCATGTGTTTATTTTTGCTATATTTGCAAACATAAGACTACCATGATTTGGTAGGGGAAACAATGAAAACCCACAAATATTTTTCTCTAATGCACATAAAGATGCTCACACATTAGTTTTTAAAGAACACATGTGCATTATGTTTCAAATAATGTGTGCAATCTAGCACATAAAAAAATTGACGACTTAGAGGTTCGACAAAGGTTGAAGTTCGAGAAAGAAGAATACTTAAAATATAATCCATGCAAGAACATTTTGACTACTAAAATCTAGAGAGGTGTATATACTCTACCCCACCATAAATTAAAACCTATAATCTAATTAAGAAAAGCACATCTTCTTAACAATTAAATGCACTAAAATTACATTATTAAATATATTTTTTCATAAATACAAATATATTTTTATATTTAATTTATATAAAATTTATTATTATTATTATGATTATTATTATTAAATTCATGTATCAATAAATCATTTTATATAATAATATCTTTATTATATTAAACTTATAAATTTATATAATAATATATTTTGTCATGTCAAGTTCCAGTAGCAACCATTAGTTGAGAATGGACCACCTTAACAAGTGACTTAAGATCAAATCTCATCAAAATTATTGATAAAACTTTGAAAATTGTTAACTTGAAAACCAAAATAAATAATATACAAAATTTTAAAATTCAATAAATAATTAAATAATATTTTATTAACTAAATATTACATAAATATAAATAATTATTAATTTTTTGAAAAACAAATTTTTTTTAAACTATAAATTTTAACATCGTTCTACCTGAGGAAATTTAAAATTTAATAAATTATTAAATAATATCATATAAATTTATATACATAATATCAATATATTTAAAAAAAAAAAATTATTCTTTCAAATATGTGTGTCCATTTTCTATTATTCTTCATCACTAACAGGCACCCCATCATTGATTAAAGACCTTTATACACTTCCACACGACACTCATGATTAAATAGATTAATCAAAATAAATTGTTTCATATTATTAAATAAAGGCATTTTTAGTTATTTTTCATTTTAAATTTGCTAAATTATAATTTTTATTAATTAAATTACATTATTCAAAAAAAATAAAACCCTCGAATTACATTTTTTTTTATAATACAAAATTAAATATATGAACGTAAATAAAAAAAATCCACGAATTTTGCAACGTAACATAACTTATATCTATTTAAATGGAAGAGAATATAACATTTGCCTTAAGTATGTGATTAAATCAGTGTTTATTTTTCTAATATTAAAAAATATCTTTTACAGCAATATTATTAATCTTTGAAATTTATTTTAACCTTAAAATTAAAATAAATTTATATAATTCACCTTTATTTTTTAATTTTAATTCTAAACTAGTATATCAAATATTTAATAATATTAAAATTTAAAATAAGATATACCATCAATTCCAATTTCTAAACTCTAAGTTATATTTTAAAAGTTTAATAATAGAAAAATATAAAATTTCCTCTCATACTTATGCATAAAGATCTTAAAAAATTTAATTATTAAAACTTATGATTTGCAAGGTTACACGATATTATAATAGTATAGATTTTCTTCAACTTTTGAATTTAAGTTTCTACTTTAAATATTAAAACAAATTTTCAAAATATTAAAACAAATAAAATTGTTTAAAACTTTTAAGTAGGGAAATTTTTATAGTTCAATTCACAAACATAAGATTTAGTAAGTGCTTAGTTAAAACAATGAAATGTCTATTTTGCGTTAAAATCATTTATAACAAAAACTTATACAACAATGGCATCAATTGGCTTTTATTTCTTGTCTATATTCTTAAATAACTAATGCATCTACAAATACTTATAATTATTTACCTTGCATTATTTGACAACTTGATATTTAAAGGCCTTATATGACTCCTACACAAGTTGCCCATAAAGTCAAGCTAGCTATTAAAGGTAGGTAAAAATGTTTGAAAGAAAAACCTTATATAATATTAAAGGAACACATAATTAATTATGAAAAGCCATGTTGACTTAGGAGCATATCAAAGAGCTATAAAGATTTATAATGGAGGCAAAATTGTTTTTTATAAATATTGGGAGGCTTTAAGTTATTAATATATTAGATAGGTAATAAATGTAAAATTGAGACTATAATATCAATTGCAATTAGAAATAAATTTATGAAGGTAAAAAACAATTTTGATAATTTTTACCAATTCTTCCTATTTATAGCACATCTTCAAATCATGGATGAGATGCCCTTCCTCCTCTACCAATGTCTCTGATCTCCCTTCTATGATTCGACTTTGTATCTCCTCCTTGCGTTCCTCCAACTTCTTCTTCTCTACATGGATATTCCCAAATTCATTCTTATTCCAAAATTTTATTATTTTCTTCAGCTCTTTTAATTTTTGTTGGAAAACCTGCATCAAGTTGCCTCTCAACATGAAAATTTCATGCCACAACTTCTCCATATTGGCCAGAAAATCCTAAGTTTTGAGCCAACACCTCTCAAAACAAAATCATCGGTTTTAGGGTGTCATTTTCATATCAATCTCCACCCTGATTAGGTAGTTATCTGATCCAAAAAAGGGCAAAATCATTGCTTTAATAAACATATCTCTCACTAGGTTTCTTATGAGAGAAGGAATCGATCTAGACAACAAGCCACCTAATTCTAGCCTCCCCTCCAATTATTCCATGTATGAATCCCATTGCGCATTTCCACTTTCACAAGCTTGAGATATTGGATAACCTCTTGGAATGTTGTCACCACTAGTTTTAGCCTCCTAATTTATTCCCTTTTCTCCTCTAGACTTCGAATCAAAATGAATTCTCCACCTAATATCCAACATTCATCCTTATGTATCTACCTTATATGTCACAAATATGTTAAGAATTTCTCTTTTTTTTCCAGGAACTGGGAGCCCATAGATGTCGACAATCTCACCCTCTCTATGGCCCCTAAACATCGAAAGTGACCAGAGAGAATGTTAGGGGTTGCTAGCTAATATTGGAAATCTATCGTCGTAGGGTCCCAAACCATTGCAAGCCCACCCACTGTACCTCTCGCATCTAACACCATTAGCTCACTTCATCTCTAACATCTTCCAAAAATATGTATTAGCTTCTCACATGAGACTTTGGTCTCTTGTAATAGAACTATGTCTCGCTTCTTCTACTTTATCTTAAATTTTAGATACCTCTATTTCCCTTTCATATTTAACCCTCTAATATTCGAGGAGACCAATTTCATTGGGGAATTGAGGAGATTCGGTGGTAGTATTATGTGATCCAATTCATTTGACCAAAGTTTATCATATATACAACTACTTCATTAAGGGCATCCTTAGTGGATTTCCACCCTTTTTTATTCCTCTCAATTGTAAAGGCTTCATTATGGTCAATGCTTTGAGAGTTGTTGTCCTTATCTAAAATTGATTGTTGCAGATCACCTTCCATACTCCCCTTGCTTTGATGCCATTTTCCATCAAAGTGGAGAAAGTGTTGGAGTTGATTCATGGGGATCTCTTGTGTATCTTCCCTTGCCCAAATGTGGAAGAATTCCAGCATGGTCCTTTCATATGCTCTTAAATTTTCCTACTTATCCTTAGCTTCCAAGATCTTGCTAGTTTGGGTCAACACTTCCTTAAGATCTCAATCATCCTACAGATCCTTCGGGGTTTTCTGCTTGGGGTTTATCCTTTCCTCCAAGTTATTACTCAATTCCTTAATCTCCATTTTCTACTTTTCTTATTGAGTCTTTGATTCTCCTAATTTTTGTAGTTGTTACAAGACATTGAATTGGTTGTCTTCAAGAGTGGGTGTCTCCTTATCTTGTGGTTTTCCTTACGTAGCTTGTGTCATTTGGCTGTAGGAAAGTTATTCTTTTTTAGTGGCATTGGTTGTAACCCATCTCCATCTCTTGTTTTCCTTTTTCGTTGGGCCTCTCCCACAGCAAGATAAAAATCCTTTATAAGATTCTTGTACTCATGGCATCACCTACACTTAAATGACACATGTTCATAGTCAAGTGGTTGTGTCCATATTGAATCATGGTATTCAATATTGATTGATTCCAGGAGTGGTTTTGATATAGTCATGTATACACAGATTCAAGCATATGAAGTGTGCCTTCTTCTCTTGGTAGTCTCTAATATCTTCACAAAATATCCAATACCGTTTCCAATTACCTCCAAAATGTCAAGTTCCCAAAAATCCTTTAACAAGGAGAATAGTTGAACCTAGATCGAGACTACTAGAAATTTTTCTTTCTCTATGTTGTGGATTTCTTCCCAACACCTTATGAAAAGACCAACGTTATTCATGAAATACAGGCCATTCTCAGAAACCCTCTTCCGATCTTACATATCTTAGAAAATAATAGTGAAAAATACTTTAGCTCTCAAATGAAATTCCATCGATCCCTTTGGATGCCATTTTAACTAGTTCCACTCAAAATAGATTGTTCTTTCAGCTAGATACATATATATTTATGAATCACAACATGATCTTTCATAAAATGGTGCAATTTATCTAACCTTTTGTAGGGGATCACAAACCTCACATTTGTTGTGAATTTTGGAAGGCATATTCCTTTCATTCTCAATTTCCATTGAGCCCCCAACATCGAGGTATCCTCTAGCTATTTTCTACTTGAAAAGGAACCAACGTTTGCATCCACCATCTTTTCGACACTCATCACGCTATTGTTGTAGGAGGGGGTTTTCCCCCTCCTTAAGGAGCTAATCATTGGGCCAATAAGATTTTATTAGGTTGAAGAGGACATATGTTGAAGACATTGGTTTTATCTACCACCTACTTTCTTTAGAAATTTTGCAAAAACCTAGCAAACCCTGTAGAGCTCCATATTATATAGTTGATTTTTTTTGTAAATCTAGATTTTCTATTAATTCGTGCCAAAGATACATCACGAGTAGCTAAAAATATTCCAACCCCATTCTTATTGGACTTATTGGCCATAAGATAATAGTCGAAACACAATTCCAACAATAAAAGTAAACTAAGAGACCACATACAAATAGCTCAACAACACTAGAGGATCCTAAGAACCAGAATACATCTAAATTTCATCCTTGATCTAAGAAGTTTCTCAGAGCTAGGTTGTCTGGTACGTAACCTGGTGGCAAAGGAGTATGAAAATCCTCATGAACGTGTCCTTCCATATGTTCCAACCTACCTTGTAGATGGTTTAGCCTCTCTTGAATTATTTTATGGTCATGACAAAAAGATACAAATTGTTCCTTCACGTGTCATTGATTATGATCAAGATCGTTCATAAAATAAATGATTTCATTTCCATCCTCATGTTTGTCTCATGTGAGTTGTTTAAGGAGTAGAGTGACCTATTGAAGTCATTTTTGCAGAGTCTCAAATGGAGGGGGAAATTCTATTCTTCAAGGACAATGGATAGGTTGTTGATGCAATTCTTCACCTAAATCTTGAATCTCCCCTCGATATTATGTTCCATGGCACTGTGGCCCTAAACCCCTACATGCGCAACCAAATTTCTACTACATGGGTCTTGAGGCATCAAAATTACACCACCAAACCAAACCCAACACGTTATATGTTAATTCAACTGAAATCCCAAAGTTTTGTCAATGTTTTCAAATCCAATGCAAATAAAGAAGTGAAAGCTATAGGGAGTCTAAATATTTAGGATTTTTCTTCCCTCCAACTTCTTCCTAGAGCTGCAAGAACTTCTTCCAAAGCCAAGCACGCAACAGGAGGTTAGGCCTACTCACCACCCCTGGCTCCATAGAACTAGAAAACCTAGTAAAGGGAGGAGAACCCCAGAGAGTAATAATCCAACTCCCCCATTTTTTCACCAAAATTATACTCCTATAGGAGGGGAAGAAACTTTTCAAAAAATAGTTTGAAGTAATAGAGATATCCCTAACATAGTAATTTCAAATTCTTAATGGATATATGCACCCAAGAAGGTCACCGCCCGAACAACTAATATTGAACACAAACTTAGACAATTATGCATAGAAGGGTTCTTTCCCTCTCTCCACCAAATATTCACAGCTACCATCAACATATTCAATCACAGATGCCAGGAACCACACTACTTCCCTTAAATAAAAGCTAGCAAACCAACTAGAGGAGAGAGCTTAATACAAGCTTAAAACTTGGAGTAAGAAATTTACCAAATGGTTGGAAATTAATGAGAACTCTAGTGATGTCACCTTAGCATCTAGGCCCAAGCATTGTCTCGCCCCCTAAAATGCAAAGACCCAACCCAATGATTGTCTAGGTCTCCACGAGCTCCAGTCCAAAATCCTTTTGCATTGAATTTCCATAGTGGAAAATCCATAGCCTTCTGAATCAAATGAAATTCCTCTCCTTCTTGTCGTATTTTGTAAGGCTATGGGTGGCGAAGACAAAATGCCACCCTGCGCACCCAAAGAACCTCTTCCATCTACCACCTTACCTCCCATTACCACCCACAACCAACAACAACTTGGAGGGTCGTGGGTAACTATGATGCCTCTAAAATTCTCAAGAAGCGTCACCTTTTGCTTTCCCCAAGAAGCGTCTATGACACACCTCATTAATTTACATGATGTGTGAGCATGGAAGTTAATGCCCCACCCTACCCTTCATTACCTTCCTATGTATCCCACATCAAGGAATTATATAGTTGATTGTTATAATTTATTTATTTTAGATTTAAATATGGTAACATATATTATTACTTAATAATTTAATTGTTAATTAAATAAAAAAAAAATTAAACAAAATTTCAATTAATTATTATTTATTTATTTATTTATATAATTTTACTTAAAGGATTCAAGATATTGTGGACCATTTAGGACGCAATATAGAACATATGGAAGGACATGTTCATGAAGCTTTTCATCCTCCTTTATCACCAGTCAATGGACCAGACAAACCAACTCCGATTAACTCTTTAGATCAAGCATGAATGCCTCATGTATTTGTTGGCCAATTGACATTGTCTAACTATGGCATCAGGTAACCGATGGGCTCAGATCCTACATCAAGACTTCTCCACTGGAAATTGCTTTGAAAGAGCTTTCCAATGATAAGTGGAAGCCTAGAAATGGCCATCAGGATCAAAATTTATTGATAGTCGAAGTAAAGGAGCTTGGATTCATTTAAGGAAGGTCAAATATTGGGACTCGAATTTCAGAAGGACGAATATCGAAAGCAGGGAGCCATTGGGACCTCTACAGCCTATTTAAAAGAAACTCGAAAGGAGAAATTGAATATTGGAGCTAACTTTCGAAGGTAAGGAACCTCAGGAGCCTAGAGATTTTGAAACCTAAAATATTGGAGCAAGCCATATATCGAAGGTCAGAGTCCCTTTTAATTCTTTTGGGAAAAAAATTTGATCTGATATCGGAGGTTGGAGCACATTGGGACTTCATATTGGAACCTCAGAGTAGAGGGCATATCAGAATATCGGAATGTCGAGGTCATCGAAACCTTAGAACCTCATAAGTCCTTATAAATTGCAACTCTTTGAAAGTTTCGAGGTTTGTGAAGGAGAAGAAATACAAAGGAAATATTGAAAAACCAAGGACCGATGAATCCTTTCTCTCTCCTCCAATTGGACACATGGAAGTAGGTGATTGGACCTAAGGGGATGAAGTGGCAAATGATGTCAGCATGATGTGGATGTACAATGGACACGTGGCAATTTGATTCGACATTTTTGGTGCCCTAATGGGGAAAAATATGGATGACATGTGTCACCATTAAGGAGGTGCCATGTGGAGTAATGACGACAATATGATGTCGTCTCGAAGGTCGGCATATCAGACGTTGTAGTTTTTGTGACTCTTGTCTAATTGTTTTATAAGAAAAGTTTCGATATGATAAAGGAGCTCTAATGTGGACTAGCACCTAGTCGTGGGAGACACAAAATACCAAGGGAATAAAGTGGAATTAGCACCTAAGTGCTATATCACGCTGAGTGGGAAGTATTTCGGAGGTCAAAATTTTGAAACTCCTCCATAATTGAAATTTGAGAAAAGTTACAAAATGAGGAGTTTTTGATGTATTGGAGCCTGGACGAGAAGCTAAAGGAACCAAGCGAGAAAGAGAAAATACATAGGGAGAAATACCCCTGAAAGTAGCCTGGAGGCCTTAGTACCTAAGTGTTATTCCCCCAATCACGACACCCGGTCCTATTGAGGAAATGTGATGAAGGGAAAAGTAGAAGGAGCTAAATGCCAATTGGGATTTTGTGATTTCGTAAGGGATTTTCAATAAAAGCTACAATATGTAAGGAGTATGATATAACACTATAGTGGTATATGAGGCCATTGATCACAGCTCCTAGTCCCATGGAGGAAAAAAAAGAGGAGCTAAGAATGTAGGGGCTAAAGTCATTAGAATGGAGTGATTTCGTAATGTTATTTTTATATAAGTTATGATGTGTTATAGCTATAATACTGTAGTACATAAAGTTAAAGGATGAATGGGTCGACAAATAGAGAGTAAATGTAAGTCAGAGGAGTTGGCCAATGGAGTTAATTGCATCTGGAGGAATCATTGGGTCAAGGCAATGAGGACAATGATTCCTAGAGTAGAATTGTTGGGCTTGTTCCGATGTTAGAAGAAATCCATATTTGATATCCTATGCACCCATTATAAACTTAAATAAGGAACAGAGAAGCCATGTTGTGGTACAGTCAAGTTCTGCAATCCATTAACAAGCATTGGGAATATCTTTGGAGTGCACAGGTGGATTGAGATTAAATTCTCAACATGGAGGATCACACAGAGAGTTGGTGAAGCACTCAAGATCCCATCCTCATGTTTAATATAGTGGTAGAATTCTAGTATCAAACACAACAAAAACATGGAGGAGCCATACAGAGCTACACTCAGGCAGTGTGGAAATAGGCAGTAGAGGAAACATTGTGCAGAGCGCAGTGGAGGATCAAAAAAGTGATTGCCATTGAGAAAAAGGGGGAAGTAAGTAGTGTTTCATGTGTTGAAGAGTGTAGAGCAAAGTGTGTGACAGCCAAGCAACTGGCCCAATTGTTGAACTAGAGCAGAGTGTTGCAGAGAGCCTATGGAATAGAAGGCAGAATGCAGAGCATAAGGTTTTGTTATGTGAGGTTGTGACATCCTATGGAATAGTAGAGGACCAATAGCAGAAGTTGATCATGTAGTCAACCAGATTGGTATTCTTCTCTATTTGTAGGTTCTTACTATCTTAGTGGGGATGGTGCCTCCTGTAAGTGGGTTCTCACAAATAAACTGATATAATTACATAGGTGCTTAATTTACATGCCATGTAGCCAGGTGGCACCCTTCAGGGTAAGAGAAAAAAAAATATAGACTGATTATTTATGGACAGGGAATTTTAAGAACCCCCCCTAAATTTATAAATTATAATAATGGGCGAATGTCCCATGGTATATAGGATGTATGGGGCCGAATTTACAATAATATAATATGTATATATAATTTTTTGGCGAATCTCTCACCAGGCATGGCGAATATTTTACTCAATTATAAAATCTTGTAAGGTGTTCGCGAGTCTTTCACTAAATAATAAAACTTTGTAAAGTCCTAGTGAATTTTAGCATTGTGAACTCTTAGAGAATTTTTTGAAGTATAAAACCATAGGAAATATCTGCCTGGATAATCCAAGCCTAGATGTAGAGAATATGAAGGGTTGAAGCCCATGTTTTGAAGACCCATAGAAAAACTGCATTTTAAGGTGATTTTTTAGTTTGTTTTTCCATGAAATATGTTCTAAAATGAAGCTCTGTTGCATATATTTTGTCTTGTTCAACTTGTAAACTAAATCTGTGGCCAAAAATTTATGTTACGCTTGTGATTCCTATGTGGAGATATCAAGGGGCTAGCGCGGATTCTATGCCGATGAGTAATGAAAAAAGACACACGTGAAACTATGCAAGAAGGAAGAAAACCTCGAGAATGGAAGGATTTTAAATGGGATCCATCCCAGTACCCTTTTGGAAGGAAATACAGTAAGGACGAAAGGAGGGTCATCGATAAGCAGCAACGGGAACCACCAGAAAGTTCTCGAATACGTAAACTCCATTCTAGAACTGTTCCGTGACAAGAGTGAAGATAGAAAGACTAGCCAAGAAAACCAGCCCTTAAGGCATCGCGTTGCAGAATGAGGAGATCTTCTCCTACAATGGGGCCAAAACAAGAGGTCTTGTGGTTATAGAGCAGAATAGAGAAGCGTGGTTGAAGAATCTTCTATTCAGGCTAAGAAATTATTCGGATTGATAGACATAATGGAAGGCGTGACCAACAGACTTTATCTACTCAAGCCCAATTATCTGTTCACTCAAGAAGCATGTCATTAAGGCCTTGTACTCCTGTCCATGATCCTTACATGCCCTGTTTAAACAACAGGTTTGTGGATTGATTTTATCTAGGATTCCTTTCTTTTCTTGTAAATATCTTTCAAATCTCTATGGTTGCAAACAGGTTTGTGTTGGTCATTGGTGCAGCATGTTGTCAGAGAGGTAGCTCAGTTTCGACCTCGAATGAACAAAGTAATTACTCTTATTCTCTTTAGTTGCGTATATATGTTTCAGTTTCTGATCTTATGTTAAATTTAGTTGCTTGAAGACGTTTCCTTTCCTGTGAGGAGTTAGTGCTGGAATTGTTTTTGCCCATAATGAAAAAATTGTTTCATTAATAGGTTACTGCGTTGAAGAGCTGAAAATTTTCTTGTCCTTGCCTTTGGAGCAATTGTATGTATGTGGAAAGAAAAGAAATTATGATATCGCTATTGATTTGCCAAACCATTTTTATGTACTTTTTCAGGTCTCAAGATGTGTAACTTGTGGTTTAGCTTGCTACATTCTCTTGTATACCAATTTACTTTGAATTTGCCAATATCATAAGCCCAGTAGCGATTTAAGTGTGCGTCTACATGGCAGAACTGCATTGGTGTCCAAAAAGCATAGAACTTCAAACATCAAATCTCTTTGCTCCTTGTAGGCTTGAACCAACATCTCTTCTAGAGAAATTCAACAATTCTAATTTAATAATCCTATCGTCCTCTCTTTGTACCTTTTGGGACAATTGCTAGTAATAATAAATCTTAAATTTTAAACACTAAGAAAAACTATAAGTCATGAAAATAGAAATAATAAATAAATAAATAAGAAAGTCAAATAAAAAGGAAATAAAACTAAACACTAAATAATAGTAACTAATAAAAATGGAAGTTACTAAACAACCCATCATAAAACCTCAACCAATCACTTTACAAATAAATAAATTTAAACAATAATAAAAAATAACAAAAATGGAATTTCCAATCTTAAATTATGGACAAGTAGCAAAAATGTTTAGTCAAAAACAAACTAATACACACTGAAAAGTAAAATTAAAAGTCTAATACCATGCCTACTACAAGTATAATAAAACTATTATAGATCTAACATATATATTCTTTTTTTTTTATCATAACAAACATTTTTTAATTTTATTTAAAAATATATATAAATTTCTAAAAACATTATCATTGAGAATATCGTCCGTTAATCTAAATAATCAAACTATGATTAAGTTAGTAAAAATTGTTAAACCTATTTATAAACTTCTGATTTTTTTTATATAATAAATGATGTAAAAATAAATATAAAACGCTATTTTTTATAAATTATATATTTTATATAATAATAGATGAAAAAAATAGAAAACACAATATTTTATATAATAAACGATGAAAAAATAAATATAAAAAAGGTAATTTCAAAAAAACCATGCTAAGCCACGCCAATCAAATTTTTTGAAAGTTCAATTTCTCATTCTGAGCTGAAATCACATTGGTCGTATTTGACCCGTTCTTAATCAAATCGCATTGGTTCTTTCTTAACCTGGTTTGTGATAGAGTGTGGAACATTTTCCAATTAATAACTAGTAAATGTGTGTTTTGTTTGTCAAAATATCAGCACTTAAAAGCAACCGTGCCCAGATTTCATGTCAAACCCACAAGGGAAATGACCCCTTACAAAATAAACATCTAAAAATTCAACATGGGTTGGTTTCTCTCACCGTAAAAATGTTTTGTGAACCACAATCGTCTGCGTTTGGCTGATTATTTTCACAGGTATTACAAACCTTCAATGCTTGCAGAGAAAGGAAATGTTAAGGAAAATACAAACTAAACTCGGAATATTAGCTTTTCAAGTTTTATCTGGTCTCTCGGGTCTCTGGCAAATTGCGATCAACAAGAAACCAGCAACATTCCATGACATTGAATCAATTTTGAAAAATGTAACAAAAAAATATAAATTTCCTTCAAATATGAAATAAACCCCAACATACCTATATATGTTATTCTTAATTCTTCATGAAAAAAAATTACCCCTCCTCCTGCCCCTTAAAAATATCGGATTATATTGAATTATCCTCACTAATTATATAGAATGATCCACACTTCTTAGTGAGTGAATTACACGCGATTTTTATTTAAATTTCTTTCAAATGAGAATTCAATTAATTTTTTTTTATTAACGGCTACGATGGCTATTTTAGCGCCCTACGCATTGATTCCCGGGTAGTGGGTACACTAGATAATGGTGTACACTCTAAAATATATGACAGCATATATGTGGAACATGTGAAAATTTTTGCGCCACACGCATTGATCCCTGGGCAGTGGGTACATTAGATAATGGTGTACACTCTAAAATATATGACAGTATATATATGGAACATGTGAAAATTCGATGGTATGTAAATCACAGATCCCACAGCACACATAATGTAGACTGCGTAAGCCTATCGCTGTACGAGGCCTCTACATGAGCGTCATCGCTTTGACCTATAGCTACACTAAATTTTTGGAGTACAATCGTGGATTCCGACATCTTAACGTTAACTTCAAATATAATATCGAATTACAAGTTATAACTAAACTTATTGTATAAATAAATTGTTTATAACTTTTCTGGAAAATAAATAATTGTTTGTAAGTTGCATTTGGCGTGGTATGGGTACGTTGTGTCATAAATGGGTCCGCATCTGCACTCAGCTAGGGCTCACGAGCTTCATCAGAGTATGATGGGGTACTTTCAACAACTAATGTGCGTCTTTTTCAACCACATGGATAAGGTTGCTCATCGCGCTCTCATTTCCCAGGAAAATACAAACAAATCCACAGCAGATCAGAAGGCACGACATTACGGTTTGGTTTGGGTTGCCATGATTCATTGGATTCAGCCAGAATTGAAAACGAAAAACCCTTCGGTCCAGGAAGGAAATTCTATTTAAATTCTCGGTTCTTTCAATTTCCAGTGAATGCCCATCAGATAGCCAGGCCGAGTTCGTCTGAGTTGTTTCTTGTTTCATATCTCTTTCGTACTAGGGTTTGCTTGTATGATGAAAATGGAGGTCTGGTCGAACTTGGGTTCGATCATGGCTACCGTGATATTCATACGGACTATAGTGAAGGATTACGCACCTCCAGAAGTCTATTATTTCTTTTCAAAATCGCTGCGCAGGTTCATAGGGTTTGTTTCTTCTTACATCTCAGTTGTCATCGACGAGAACGATGGCATGAAGGTAAGCGAAGTTTACGAGGCTGTGCAGACTTACCTGAGCGCAAGATCGACCTCAGCTGCCAAGAGATGATCGACCTCGGCTGCCAAGAGATTAAAACTGAAGAAACCCAAGAATAACAAGGAATTTACCTTCAACATGGATAGGAACGAGCAGATTTCAGAGGAATTTGAGGGGATCAAAGTGTGGTGGGTTTTCTACAGCAGCGAACCTAAACAGCAGATCGTGCTCTCTCGGAATTCTGCATCCAAGGAGAAACGCTATTATGAGTTGACGTTTCACAAGAAACACAAGCAAAAGATATTCGATGTCTATCTTCCCCATATCATGGCCGAAGCCAAAGCGCTGGAGATTAGAAGCCGCTACAGAAAGATTTACACCAATAAATCCGACTCCAAGGACTTTGGATACTGGAACAGGGTGTGGACGCCTGTTGTGTTCGATCATCCTTCGACTTTTGAAACTCTGGCTCTAGAACTAGAAATGAAGCAAGAAATTATGGAAGATCTCCAGAGATTCTCGAGGGGAGAGAAATATTACAAGCAAGTGGGGCGGGCATGGAAGCGGGGTTATTTGCTCTACGGTCCCCTGGAACTGGCAAGTCCAGTATGATTGCTGCCATGGCTAACTTTCTGGATGACAAAAAATCCCGTTGCCTTGAACGCCTATAGTTTCCATTCTCTAATTCCTTGAATATGTAGAAGTAGCATTGAATGCTCTGTAGTATTCTTAGTTGTATATAATTTGCATGATAAGCTGAATCATGGGAAGATTTAGTCCTACAGATTTAATATGTATAAGAAATAATTAAAAACCTTTTTCTTTAACAATAGTAGACACAGTACAGGTACACGGAAATTTAACGGAGAAAGAAGAAACAGGACATGGAAATTTAACGGAAAGGATGAGAAAGCATATGGTAACGCATAGGGATGGACAATGAAGGTAAGCTTGTCATCATAGAAGCGAAGGACCTTCTTCAATGGCCATCATGAGTCCCTGCTGTCTGGACAGAGGGGGTCAAAGAACGCCTCCACCAGCACTGAATTCCCACGTAAACAATTCTTGTACACAAAGCCATCGTATCGTGGAGGAATTAGAAGCTGCGTCGTGATCGTCTGTGCTGTAAACACCACCATTAACAGTGCGAATAGTGTTCCCTTTGAAGCCATCGTGTCTGCTATCTGCTCTCGCCGTTTCTATGTCAACGTCACCGTTAAAAAGGAGCGAAGATGCAATTGTAACGAAAAAACTGTATAGTCCACCTAAATTTAATTCAAAGAAAATCTATACTTTTTATACTTTTATACGTCCTTCGCTTCTACGGTATAATTGCATCTTCGCTCCCAAAAACCAGGAGCAAATATCAAAATGGGCGATTTTAAGAAAATTTGATTTCGTAAATACCAAAATGGGGCGATTTTAACAAAATCCTATTTCGGTTAGCGTATCTACCCTGGGCGAAAATAAAAAAATAAATTAATTTTTGAATAAAATGAGGGCTAATTATATATAAAAAAAAATTTATTATTTTAATTAAAAATTCGCCCCATTAAAATATAAAAAGCCTTAAATTTCGCTTTTGGGCGATTATTCGCCCCTAAAATTACCCCTGTTTATGGAGTCTTGGATGAGGTCGGGACAGCCATTGTCTGGGTTAATGAGCAGGTCCCTTGGATATTTATCTTGGGCAAGACACCAAATACACGACTCTCTACCCATTATTATCATGAATGAGGCCCATAGCCGAGGGTTGAAAATGGATGAGTTCCATAGATGTGGAAAGGAAGATAGATTTTGGAAACAATGATTTTTATATCCACACTTTTTTCAAGAAGATCTTTACGCAATTTCTCATGATCATTATTTGGATGTATCAAGTTCCTCCAGACTTTTTAATCATAAGAACAAATAGATTCATGGTTTTCTCCCTTTGGTTTTCCACGTAAAAATACCAGTGTCAATATGTGTATGTTGATCAATTGATGGATTGTATGTACATGTGAATATCTTATCTTGCTATTCATTTGTATTATGTATGAATGCTCTCATAAGTAATAGATAATAGAGGAAATATCTAAAGACATATTCATAAAACGTTTTAAGAACCTCACAATTACTGATTCACTCCCCCTCTCAGTAATTCCTTATTTCAACAATTGGTATCAGAGCCAATTTCCTTTAGGAATAGTCTAACCACTGGAAGGTAGATCCATAAGGAATTATGTCTAGGAAACAGAGTCAAGATGCTTACTCAAGCAAGATACCAATCTTTGATGGGACAAACTATTCATTTAGGAAAGTTAGGAGTTATGTCCCTAGGAGTAGATGTTTGGAGCTCTGTACTAGTAGATTATGATCTCCCTGATGTCCCTCCCACTGATGCAAATGGTAAAACATCATATGGAAATAATGCTAAAGCCTAGAATGCCATTCTCTTTGGCCTTAGTCAATATGAACTCATAAAGGTTACTGTTAGGTCTCTATAATACTAGTGAATCCCCCATTACTATTGTCATTGTATCCATTATTTTTATTATTGTGCCCCACAGAATCCCACTATTGTTAATTTTGTGCCTTTATATTATTATTGTTAGGTCAACTTGGTTATATTGTGACCCCTTAGACTCCTATATATAGTAAGGAGGTTTTGTCATTTGTATCATCCAAGAATTGTTCATTTATGTAATGTAAAGAAGGGTGCCCGCTTGAAGAGGCTACATTATAAGGCATTGATCTATCTTTTCTATCTTTTTATGAGCTGGTTTCATAACATTTGGTATCAGAACTTTGGATTCTAGGGTTTCGCTGCTCCAAACAGGTCATCGTGGAATTTTTGCTATAGTGTTTTTTCTGTGACATTTTAGAAGAAAAAAGAAATCCATTGGAGAGGAAATCTTTTTGAACCTCAGGTCCAAATTTCATATCTTTTCCTGCCATATTTTTGGAGATATGATTTGAGGAAGTTAGGGTTTTTGCAAGCTCCAAAATTTCATCTAAAACAGGTCGTCGTGGAATTTTTGCTATAACGCTTTCTCTACAAAGTTTCAAAAGATTAAAAAAAATCTATTTGAGAGAAATTGGTATGAACCTCGGCACCAAATTTTAGATCCTGTCTCGCTATCTTTGTGGAGATATAATCTGAGGAAGTTAGGGTTTTTGTAGACCCCCGAATTACATTCCAAACAAGGCACCTTGGGAAAATCATCATAACTTTCTCTCTGAGCATCAAATTGGATTTTCGTAAGAAGTTGCAGAAAGAGGACGGATTGTAGTTTTTTGGGTGCCATTTTCAGAACCTAAGGTTGAAGCAGTGACCCTCGGCACATCGTACAAGTTCGCTCTATTGAACAAGTCTATACTCAGGTCATCGTGGGAGAATTAGCATAACTCTTCATTGGAGAATCCAATATTGAACAGACTTACAAAGTTATAAATATTACTCAGAGGGTTACCATAGGAAGAAATTCAGACCTTGGAGATCCAAAATTACATAAATATATCAGATTCAATATCAAGCTCCTACAAAGTGAAAAAAAAGATGTGTAATTTTTTTTTTTTTTTTTTGCATAAGCTTGGTTTGAAAAATTAGTTTGAAGGAATTAAAAGGGCATAGTGAAGCATTATTATCGGTAATTGATGCCCCCAAGAAAGAAAACGGAAACACCTAGTAAATAACCTGGAAGTTCTAGCATGACTCATGAAGAAGAGGGAGAAATGCAACATGATATATCAAAATTACGAGACCAAGTGCAACAAATGTCACTTGCACAAAAAGTAGCAGAATCTAAGTTGGATGGTTTAAAGAAAGACATAGAAGCTAAGATGTATGGCATGGAAGCTAAGATGGATGGTTTAAAGAAAGGCGTGGAAGCTAAGATGGATGGTTTAAAGAAAGGCGTAGAAGCTAAGATGAATGACATGGAAGCTAATATGGACGACGTGGAAGCTAATATGGATGGCGTGGAAGCTAAGATGGATGATTTGAAGACAAGCATGGAAGATCTGAAGACATATTTGACAAAGTTTCTATAAGAAATTATTACTAATGGCGAAAGGGTAGTAAAGGAAACTCATGACGAGAACAAAATAAATGTTAATCATGATTTCGTAGACTCTAACGTTAGATCAAAGAACCACCATGTTCCAAAGATTGATATGAGGAAGTTTGATGGCAAGGATCCCAAAACATGGATACCATAGATGGAGCAATTTTTCGATCTACATAATGTGCAAAACACACAAAAGGTATGCATTGCAACTTATATTTGAAACCAAATTAGTTTGTATGGTATCAATGGATTTGCTCTCATAAAAAATTTGTCACTTGGCTATTTTTACGGATGAAATGATAGCACAATATGAGGATACAAAAAGAAACACTTTTTTTAGCCAACTGATAAATCTGAAACAAAAGGGTTCAATGATGGAGCACAATGAGGATTTCCAAAAATTGAATATAAGGGTAAAATATATTCTAGAGGAGCATAGGATTGATGTGTTCATAGGGACTTTAAAAGATAACATCCAACATGAGGTTCACCTTTGGGAACCAGATTCACTGGAGAAGGCATTCAAGTTGGCAAGAAAAATGGAAAGAAAAATTAGGGCAACAAGGAAGCCTACCACTCACAATCATAAAGATGGAAGTGTTGTTTCCCCTAGCCATCCACAACCTACAAGGTTGACACCACAACAGTTGGAAGAAAAAAGAGCAAAAGGGATTTTTTACAGTTGTGATAGGAAATACACTAAAGGTCATAAGTGTGCTGAGAAGAAATTATTTTACATAGATTATGAAGAGGAGGAAGAAAAGGAACAAGAAACATCAAAAGAAGAGTATATACACCAAGAAAAAACCCTGGAAAAAGAAGAAATGAATCCGACCATATCTTGTAATGCATTGGATGGAATTACCACTCCTCAAACTATCAAGATAGAAGGGCATATCA
>APFE030055796.1:49626-63329 GCA_000404065.3 Pinus taeda | reverse complement strand
AACTCAAACAAAAGATTCTTAGGGAATTGCACACCTCTCCCTTAGGAGGGCACTCAGGATTTCTAAAAACCTACCACACGGTTAAGAAGGATTTTTTTTGGGATGGCCTTAAATCCGATATTCAAAAGTTTGTGGCGGAATGTTTGGTTTTCCAACAAAATAAAGTTGAAATAGTTAAGACCCCAGGACTATTACAACCTTTATCGATTCCAAGCCAACATTAGGAGGAGGTTTCAATGGATTTTATCATGGGTTTACCCAAGTCCGAAGGAAAGAGTGTTATCATGGTGGTAGTTGACAGGCTTACCAAGTATGCACACTTTTGTGCATTATCTCATCCACTTAAAGCAAGTACAGTTTCTACTGCATTTATGGAAACAATTCAAAAGCTACATGGAAACCCAAAGATTATTGTAAGCGACAGAGATCCCATTTTCACTAGAAATTTTTGGACATAATTATTTTCTTGTCTTGGTACTCAGTTAGCTCATAGCTAATCTTATCATCCTCAATCTGATGGGCAAACTGAGATAGTAAACAAATGTTTGGAACAATATCTTCGTTTCGTTGTATCTGATAAATAGATACAATGGGTCAAATGGTTGCCTCTGGTTGGATGGTGGTATAACACTTCCTTCCATACTGCAACAAAAATGACCCCATTTATGGCACTTTATGGATATCATCCACCATATAGCACATCAAATTTAAGAGAAAATTCTAAGGTTCAAGTAGTGGAAGATCACATTGAGCATCAACAACAAGTTCTCCAACTCTTAAAGGATAACCTCACCTTGGAATAGAATAGAATGAGACAGCAGGCATATCAACATCACAACGAAAGAAGTTTTGATGTAGGTGATTGGGTATTCCTACGGCTACAACCATATGAACAAATTTCCCTCAAGAAAGCTAAGAAGGATAATAAATTATCACCAAAGTATTATGATCCATACAAGGTGTTGCAAACGATAGCCACTATGGCATACAAATTTGAGCTTCCTGCAGCTTCCCAAGTGCATCAAGTTTTCCATGTTTCATGCTTAAAGAAGGTTATAGGTGACAAGATTCCAGTTCAAACAATATTGCCAAAACTTGATGAGGAAGGAAAAATCATATTGGAACCTGAAGCAATCAAAGAAACAAGAACTCGACGGCTATGAAATCGATCAATTTCAGAGTATCTCATCAAGTGGAAGAACTTACCTGTTGAAGATTCCACGTGGGAGGATGAGAATTTTATACAGAAGTATCCAGAACTACTCAAGCATTGAGGACATCACTTTTTTGAAGGAGAGGGGCATGTTAGGTCCCTATAATACTAGTGATTCCCCCATTACTATTGTCATTGCATCTCTTATTGTTATTATTGTGCCCCATAGAATCCCACTATTATTATTTTTGTGCCTTTATATTATTATTGTGAGGTTGGATTGGTTATATTGTGAACCCTTAGAATCATATATATAGAAAGGAAGTTTTTGTCATTTGTATCATCCAAGAATTGTTAATTTGTGTAATGTAAAGGAGGTTTCCCCCTCGAAGAGGCTGAATTATAAGGCATTGATCTATATTTTCTATATTTTTGTCAACTAGTTTCATAACAGTTATGCACTATAAGTCTTCCAAGGAAGTGTGGGTGAAGTTCAATCAGAGTTGTGAAGGAGATGACAAAGTCAAGCAAGCCAAACCTCAAAGTTTCAGAATGAGGTTTGAAAGTTTAAAAATGAGTGAAGAAGAAATCATAGAGGAATACTTCCTTAGAGTTGATGAAGTAGCCAATATGATTAGAGGACTTGGTGAAGAATTCAAGGAAGATATGATTGTTTAAAAAGGCTTAAGATCCCTACCCATGATATTTAATGCCAAAGTCTCAACTTTTGAAGAAATGGCTAATTTAAAGGATCTCAGGATGGACCAATTGCTTGGTACTCTCATAGCCTATGAGATGAGAGTATGAAGAGAGAAGTTTAAACCCAAGGAGAAAATGTTCAAAGTGTACAAGAAGGCCAAGGAGCAAAAATATTAGCAAGACTACTCCAGTTGTGAATCTGATCAAGAGCTGGCTCAATTTGCCAAGAAAATGAAGCTTGGCCCAGGAAAATATAAGTGGAAGTTTGCCTTTAAATGCTTTGATTGCGGGAAAGTTGAAGATTTCTCATCCAAGTTCCCTTACAAAGAAAGGTCTAGAAAGGAATATGGTCAGAAATTTAGAAACAAATCTTAGAAATATCTGAAGAATAAGTTCTATAAGAAAAAGGGGCTCTACTCCCAAGAGGATAGTTCAACACTAGAGTCAAACAACGAAAACTCTTCAGAAGATGATTTAGAAAAGTACTTACTTATGGCATTTGTAGCATACTCCAAGAAAACAAATATTATTGATTCTAAAGAGGAAGAAGAAGAAGAAGGCGTAGTGGAATTTTAAGGGGGTATCATGAGTGCTATTGATGAGTTAAATAAGGCCAGGAAAAAGAGTATGTAGCTAAAAGAGCAATTGCATCATGCTGAAGAAGGTATCTACAACTCAAACAATGAAGAGTTTGTTTATCAAAAAGAAAAAATTGAATAAGCCATTAAAAGAAAAGATATTTTATGCATTATGCTAGAAGAAAAATAGGGAGCATGTGAGAGACTAGAAGAAGAGAACAATCATTTAAAACAAGAGTTGTTCAAGGTGCAGAAGGAAACGATCACAAAAACATGCAAAGGTGAAATTCTATCCTTGAAAGTAAAATTAGAAGATGCTAAGTGAATGGAAGAAGTTCTTTGTGATTTGATCCATGAATGGGAAGAAAATTGTCAGAGTCTCGAAGCATAGGTTGTCTCCCTAAGAATGGATCTTGAGAGAATGGAGATCGAGAAAGGTTTAAATTAAAAATTTGAAGAAATCACAAGAAAGCTAGATCGGATTCTAAACAGTCAAAGGTCTTCAGGAAACAAAACAAGTCTGGGATACTTAAGAACACATGAATATTCTATGGGAAATTTAAACTTCGGGTCTGCAATATTTGAGGAACCGCAAAGCTATGAAAATAAGCTTTAATAAATAAAAGAAAAAAGGGAAGAAATGCAATGAGGATATCATCACTGGAATAATAACTCCATCCACCCCAAGGAGCCACACCAACGGAGAATGAATCAATCATCTAGACAACAGAGGTACCTACATGCACAAAATCATAAACCTTCTACCAATAGGTACACTTATTTATTCTATAGTTATTGTTATAAGTGTCACATCTTTGTACATAAGGTTGTTGATTGTAGAAGGACCAAGTTGAAAGAGATGAAAATTCTAGATATAATAAGTATCAAAATTTTAGATCTCAAAACTCTCCTCTCAGAGATCAAAATGCCTTATTTTCCCTGTTAAGTAATGTTGAGTGTTTCAAATGTAATAATTTTGGGCACAAGGAAAGTGAGTGCATAAGAAATTTTGAGTACCTATTTAAGCTCCAAAATATTCAGCAACAAGCTTCTCGGATTGGAAACAAAAAATTGAAAGAGCATGCAATGTGGACTTTCTCCATCCACAAATAATCAAGTGAACAAATGGTATGTGGATAATGGTTGTTCCAAGCATATGACTAGGGATAAGAGAAAATTTTTGTGGCTAAAAGAAAAAGATAGAGGGAACAATGTCACTTTCAACAACAATGCCCCAGCAAGAATTAAGGGTAAAGACATAGACCTTCTAGATCAAAATTCGAAAGCTGAAAATGTGTTGTATGTGGAAGGTCTCAAGCACAACTTGCTTAGTGTAAGCCATATGTGTGATAATGGCTATGAAGTGATCTTTCGATACAAGGACTGTGATATCCAAAATGAGAAAGATGGAAATACGGTGGGAAAAGAAATCAAAACTCATAATAATGTATATGTGTTTGATGACTCCAGAGTAAACTATATTTTAAGAAAAAAGAATGAAACAAAGTTGTTGCACAAAAGACTTGGTCATAATAATTTTGACAGTTTGATTAGAGTTAGTAAGCTGGGAGCGGTGAGAGATTTTCCAAGACTATTAAGGCTTGATAATTGAATCTGCAAGTCATGCCAAATTGATAAGCAGGCTAGGACTCATTTCAAGTCAAAGGAGTTGTCTTCATCTATAACACTACAGCTAATCCACACAGATATTTGTGGCCCAACTAAAGAAAAAACCCCAAAAGGATACAAGTGATACAACAAATGAACAAAGAGGGTTGAGGATTGCATTGATGTAGTAATAGATGAAATAACTTCACAAATTGAGTCCTTCAAAGGAAAAAGGAACTCAAATAGAGAAGAGAGTCCAAGCATCATGCCCTTAGATAAAGATGAAATAGATTCAGATAGTGAAGACGTTGAAATGAGCACAACTCCAAGGCCTAAAACACCTTGCAGGTATGTACAGAAAGAAAACCATGATAGTCAAATTTTTGGAGACCAAAGACTCAGTGTTCAGACCAGGATAAATTTTTTTGGCAATTCAAGTTGTGCAAATCTTGCTCTCTTATCTCAGATTGAGACTAAAAATCATAGCTAGGAAAGTGAGGACAAGTTCTGGGTGAAATCTATGAATGAAGAACTTGACCAAACTGAGATGAATGACACTTGGAACTTGTTCCAAGCCCCAAAGAGAAAAATGTCATAGGTACAAAATGGGTCTTCAAAAATAAGCCAAATGAGTAGGACCGAGTAATTAGGAACAAGGCTCGATTAGTTTGCAAAGGGTATGCCTAGATAGAAAGAATAGATTTTGAGGACTAGTAGAAGGACTAGAAGTTATTAGAATGTTTCTTTCCTTTGTTAGTGATACAAATATCAAGGTATATCAAATGGATGTGAATTTTTCCTTTATCAATGGAATCTAGAAGAAGAGGTTTATATTAAGCAACCAAAAGGATTCACGCTCACCGAAGATAAAGAGTTTGTGTGAAAATTGAAAAAGGCCTTATATGGACTCAAACAGACTCCAAGAGCTTGGTATGCAAGATTTGATCGATACCTTCAACAACAAGGCTTTAAGAAAGGTACTGTAGACAACAATTTATACATAAAGCCTGAAGGAAATCATCTACTAATTGTAGTAGTATATGTGGACAACATAATATTTGGAAGTGCCATGGAACAATTGGGACATCAATTCTCAAATTATATGCAGACAAAGTTCGAGATGTCCATGATCATAGAGCTATCTTTCTTCTTGGGACTACAAATTTCTTAGTCACAAAATGGTGTGTTTATCTACCAATCTAAGTACCTACAAGAAACTATGAAGAAGTTTGGGTTGGAAGTTATTTGAATTTAAATAGGAATGCAAAAAATTATAGATATAACCATAAATATAGAGATGTAGCAGAAATAACACTTCATTTCATTAATATCAAATACTAAAGTATGCTTACAAACATAATGAAAATAAGACTAGCTCGGGTGATGATAGCTTATCTCTAAGAAGAGATGTGGCGGCTACATGCCTCTGAAATTTGTTACAATGAGGCTCAAAGGCCTATTTATTATTGACAAACAATGGAAAACCATAAATATCCAAAACCCTAACCCTAGGAGATGAAGCACCAAACTATGGGCCCCGTTTGGGTAAATTCGTACATCAACTTCCTAGGGTTGTAACTTTGGCATATGATCTTCGTTTGATGTGTACAATACCTCGTTAGAAATTTCTATCCGAGGACTACAACTTTAGAGTGGCCAAATTGAGTTTATTAGCCATATTGGCCCCCATTTTCCAAAAAAACATCGTTTAGGGCCTCAAATGGCTCTTCAAGTTTAGGACCCAAAAAACTGCCAAAAATAGTAAATTGTGCTACAAATAAAGAAACTGAAAAACCAAAAGAAACAATGGTGGGGTTCCAAGTGGAATAGGCATTTGACCACCAATCTCCACCTAGATCAGGAATATTGCAGACCAGTTAGCACACCTATCGTTACAGGCTGCAAATTATGCAAAGAAGATGAGACGCCACTAGTAAATCAGATTGAGTACATATCAACGATAGGAAGCTTGTTGTATCTCACATCTTTGAGACTATAAATCATGCAAGTAATGGGTCTTATTGCCATATTTCAAGCTTCTCCTCATGAAAGTCATGTCATCGTTGTCAAACGGATTTTCAAATATCTTGAAGGAACAACTGATTATGGACTATGGTATGCTAAACATAGAGAATTTAAGTTGAAGGCCTATACTGATGTTGATTGGTTAGGTATTATTGATGACAAGAAGAGCACCTTAGGTGCAACATTCTTTTTGGGAGAATTCTTAGTCTCCTAGATCAGTAAGAAACAAGCCTCCATTTCTTTATTAACTATTGAAGCAGAGTATATTGTAGTTGCCACTTGTTGCTCACAAATTCTATGGATGAAGTAGACCTTGAAGGACATTAAATTAGAGTTGATTGATCCTATTCCAATCATGTGTGATAATACTAGTGACATCAGTATCCCTAAGAATCTTGTCATTCATTAAAATACCAAGCACATCCCTATCAAGTTCCATTTCTTAAGAGAACAAGTTGCAGCTAATGTTGTTCGACTTGAATATGTGGCAACTAAAGAACAACTTGCATATATATTTACTAAGCCACTGGCTAGAGAACCATTTGAATATATCAGGAAACAGATAGGAGTTGTGACTCCTCCTCCCAAATGACTCAATTTTGGTGTGCATTAGCAGCTACTCAACATGTGGGATCAATGGAAGAGTAGGTTGCAGTGGTTTAGGAGGAGTATTCAAGGGAATCCTTTTCCATAGATGCAAAAGGGGGAGAAAATTATTGGAGCAAATTAGAAGAACAATAGTAAAGAAGACCATGCATGGTTTTAGGGAGAGCTTATGTTGCTGCCATCAATGCCAAAGGGGGAGATTGTTGGCCAATTGAGATTGTCTTATTATGGCATTTGGTATGTTGGCATCATTGAGACATAGAGATTTGTATCCATGTTTCAGGTAACATATGGGCTCAAATATTATATTGGACCTTCTCCACTCAAAAGTGCTCTGAAATATCTTTCCAATGTTATGTGGAAGTCTAGAAATGGCCATTAGGATCAAAAGTTATTGATAACCAAAGTAAAGGAGCTTGGAGTCCTTTGAAGTAAGTCAAATATTGGAAGCCAAATTTGGGAAGGCCAAATATCAGAAGCAGGGGGCCATCAAGACCTCAATTGTTTATTTAAAATAAACCTGAAAGGAGAGGCCAAATATCATAGCATATTTTTGGAGTTTGGATCCTCAGGAACCTAGAGATCTCAAAACCCAAAATATCAGAACATGACACATATCAGAGGCCAGAGTCCCTTATAATTCTTTTGAGAATAAAGTTTTGACCTAATATAGGAGGTTGGAGCACATTGAGACTTGCAATTGAAACCTTAGAGCAAAGGGCATATCAAAATATCGGTAGGTCAAGGCCATCAGAACCTCGGAACCTTGTAAGTTCTGATAAATTGCAACTCTTTGAAAGTATCAAGGTTTGTGGAGGAGAAGAAATACAAAGGAAATCATTGAAAAACCAATGACCAATGGACCCTTTCTCTCTCCTCTAATTGGACACATCATAGCAGGTGATTGGGCTTGAAGCGCTGAAGCAGCAAATGGCATCAGCATGATGTGATTGTACAGTGGACATGTGGCGGTTTGATTTGGCATTTTCAGTGGCCTAATTGGGAAAAATTCAGATGACATGTGTCACCACTAAGTAGGTTCCGCATGGAGTGATGATGACATCATGACATCATCTCGGAGGTTGGAGTTTCCGTAACTCCTGTCTAATTATTTTCTACGGAAAGTTTTGATCTAATAAAGGAGCTTCGATATGGGCTGGCGCTTGGTCATGGGAGAACAAAAGGACCAAGGGTGAAGAGCGATGTTAGAACCTAAATGTTATGTGATTCCACATGGGAAGTATTTTAGAGGTCATAATTTTGTAACTCCTCCGTAATTGAAATTTGACAAAAGTTACGAAAATAGGAGCTTTTGATGTATTTATGCTTGGATGAGAAGCTAAAGGAACCAAGGGCGAAAGAGAAAATACATAAGTAGAAATACCTACGACAAGATATTGAAGGTCTTACCACCTATGTGTTATGCCCCCAGTCATGACACCCGATTCTATGGAGGAAATGTGATAAGGGTGAAGCAGAAGAAGATAAATGCCAATTGGGATTTTACGGTTTTGTAAGTGCTTTTCAATAAAGGTTATGATATGCAAGGGGTTCGATATAGCACTACAGTGGTATATGACACTGTTGGTCACAGCTCCCTATCCCATGGTGGAAGAAAAAATAGTTGTCAAATAGATTTTCAAACGTCTTCAAGGAACAACTGATTATGGATTGTGGTATGCTAAAAGTAGAGAATTTAAGTTGAAGGCCTGTACTGATGTTGATTGGGTAGGTAGTATTGATAACAGGAAGAGAACCTTAGGTGCAACATTATTTTTGGGAGAATTATTAGTGTCCTGGGTCAGTAAGAAACAAGCCTCCATTTCTTTATCATCTGTTGAAGCATAGTATATTGCAACTACCGCTTGTTGCTCACAAATTCTATGGATGAAGAAGACCTTGAAGGACATTAAAGTAGAGTTAATTTATCCTATTCCAATCATGTGTGATAATGCTAGTGACATCAGTGTCCTAAGAATCTTGTCATGTGCACATCCCTATCAAGTTCCATTTCTTAAGAGAACAAGTTGTAGCCAATGTTGTTTGGCTTGAATATGTGGCCACTAAACACCAACTTGCATATATCTTTACTAATCCATGGCTAGAGAACCCTTTGAATATCTCAGGAATTGATAGGAGTTGTGACTTCTCCTCCCAAATGACTCAATTTTGGTGTGTATTGGCAGCTACTCAGCATGTGGGATCAATGGAAGAGTAGATAATAGTGGTTTAGGGGGATGGTTCAAGGGCATCCTTTTCCATTGATGCCAAAGGGGGCGAAAATTATTGGAGAAACTGAGAAGAACAATAGTAAAGAATACCATTCCTGGTTTTAGGGAGAGCTTATGTTGTTGCCATCAATGACAAAGGGGGAGATTGTTGTCCAATTGCCATTGTCTGATTATGGCATTTGGTATGTTGGCATTGGTGTCAACTAGACTAAAATTGATACATAGAGATTTGTATCCATGTTTTAGCTAATATATGGGCTCAAATATTACATTGGACATTCTCCACTAGAAATTTCTCTGAAAAAGCTTTCCAACACTAGGTGGAAGTCTAGAAATGGCCATCGGGATAAAAATTTATTAATAGCTAAAGTAAACGAGCCTGGAGTCCTTTGAAGAAAGTCAAATATCGGAAGTCGAATTTGGGAAGGCCAAATATCGGAAGCTGGGAGCCATCAACACCTCAATAGTTTATTTAAAATAAACTTGAAAGGGGCAGTTGAATATCAGAGAAGATTTTTAGAGGTTTGGAACCTCGGGAGCCTAGAGATCTCAGAACTTGAAATATCAGAAAAGGACACACATGAGAGGTCAGAGTCCCTTATATTTATTTTGAGAAAAATTTCTAATCTGATATTGGAGGTTGGAGCACATCGGGACCCAATATCTGAACCTCAGAGTAGAGGGCATATCAAAATATCGGAAGGTCGAGGCCATCAGAACCTTGGAACCTTGTAAGTTATTATAGATTACAAATATCTGAAAGTGTTGAGGTTTTTAAAGGAGGAAATACAAAGGAAATCGTTGAAAAACTAAGTACCGATGGACCTTTTCTCTCTCCTCTAATTGGACACATCATAGCAGGTGATTGGGCTTAAGGAGCTAAAGTGGCAAATGACATCAGCATGATGTGATTGTACGGTGGACACGTGGTGGTTTCATTCGGCATTTGCGGTGGCCTAATTGGGAAAAATTTAGATGACATGTGTCACCACTAAGGAGGTTCCACATGGAGTGATGACGACAGCATGACGTCATCTCGGAGGTCAGTATATCGATGGTTGGATTTTCCATAAATCCTATCTAATGATTTTATAAGAAAAGTTTTGATTTGATAAAGGAGCTTCGATGTGGACTGGCACTTGGTCATGGGAGACCCAAAGGACCAAGGGTGAAGAGTAGGTTTAGAACCTAAGTGTTATGTGATTCCACATGGGAAGTATTTCAGAGGTCAAAATTTTGTAACTCCTCCATAATTCAAATTTGAGAAAAGTTACAAAATTAGGAGCTTCCGATGTATTGGCACCTGGACGAGACTTTAAAGGAACTAAGGGCAGAAGAGAAAATAAACAGGTAGAAATACCCTCGATAGGAGCTTGAAGGTATTACCACCTAAGTGTTATGACCCCAATCACAACACCTGGTGCAATGGAGGAAATTTTATGAAGGGTGAAGTAGAAGGAGATAAATGCCAATCGGGATTGTATGATTTCGTAAGTGATTTTCAATAAAGGTTATGATATGCAGGGGTCTGATATAGCATTACAATGGTATATGAGGTCGTTGGTCACAACACCTGGTCCCATGGTGGAAGAACAAGAGGAGCTAAGCATGTAGGGGCTAAAGGAATCGGAATGGTGTGATTTTGTAATGTTATTTTTATATAAGTTACGATGCATTATAGCTCCTATTATGTAGTACACAAATTTAAATGATGAATGAGTTGGTAGCCAGAGAGTAAATGAAAAAGAGAGGAGATGACTAATGGATTTAATAGCATCTGTAGAGACCACTGTGTTAAGGAAATGAGGGCAATTATTCTCAAAGTATAATTGTTGAGCTTGTTCTGATGTTGCAAGAAAACCATCTCTGATCTCCCGTGCATGCATTATAAACAGAAATAAGGAACATAGAAGCCATGTTGTGGTACATTTAAGTTCTGTGAGCCATTAACAAGCATGGGGAATATATTTGGAGTGTGCAGGCGGACTGAGATTAAATTCTTTGCATGGGGGATCACACAGAGAGTTGGCGAAGCACTTCGGAGCCCATCCTCATGTTTAATACAGTGGCACAATTCTAGCATCAAACACAACAACATCATGGAGGAGCCATACAGAGGTACACTTGGGCAGTGTGGAAATAGGAAGGAGAGGAAACATTGTGTAGAGTGCAGCAAAGGATAAAAACAAGTGATTTCCATTGAGCACAGGGAGGAAGTGAGAAGTATTTCATGTGCTAAAGAGTGTAGAGCAGAGTGTGTGAGAGTCAAGTAACTAGCCCAAGAGTTGAACTAGAGAGAATTCTTACATAGAGCCTATGGAATAGAAGGCATGGTGCAAAGGATAGGGTGTTTCTATGTGAGGCTGAGAGAACCTGTGGAACAGTAGAGGACGAGATTAGAAGTCGATTTTGTGGTAAACTAGATTGGTATTCTTCTGTATTTGTATTTGCCTCTATTTTTAGTTTGAAAATTGTATGAAAGGTAGAACAATGGTTAAAGCGGGTGGTGGTATGCATTCATAAGAGGTTGGTGCCTCTTTGCAAGTAGGTTCTTGCTATCCTAAGGGGGTTGGTGCCTCCTATGAGTGGGTGCTCATAAACAAACTAATGTAACTAAGTAGGTACTTAATTTATGTCATAATGAAAAACAGATTGGTGTTTTTCTCCCTTTCTATTTCCACATAAAAATACCAGTCTCAATATGTGTATGCTTCTCATGTGATGGATTGTATGTACATGTGAATATCTTATCTTGTTGTTCATTTGTATTATGTATGAATTCTCTCATAAGTAATATATAATAGAGGAAATATCTAAAGACATATTCATAAAAAAAAAATTGAACCTCACTATTATGATTCACCCCACCCCGATTCCTTATTTCCTTATATTTGGATTTCATGATCTTCTAGTATTTTTGGTTATCTGTATGTGGTCTCTTAGTTTGCTACTATTGTTTTCACTGTGCTTTTGTTATTACCTTCTGGCCAATATGTCCGGTAGGAATGAGGCTGAAAGACTTTTGTTGCCCAACTTCACATGATGTACCTTTGACATGAATTAATATAAACTATTGACATACAAAAAAAGCTTGAATAATAATTTAACATAAAAAATGATGACTTCAACAAATAAATCCCTTTTCCATGAATAAAAACTCCCATACACTACTTCAAAACTAATTATTATTATTATTAAAACTATACCTTCTTCTTTTCTTTGTCTAAGCGAGATTGATCTCTCTATACACATGAATCTTACAAATATCATTTTATTTAGCAATCTAAACAAACATCTAACGAGCACAACCACATTAGTAAATGAGGTTAATATACATCAATTGACATATATAAAGTGGTAAATGACGTTGATCAGCGTATATCAACCACATTTCATAATGCGGGTGTGCTAATTGATGAGCAACGTGTGGGGTGGATTTGTTGACCATGGTTGAAGAGGGTTGGTGAGTTTGATGATAGTTGATGAGGTTGGTTAAGGGTGAATATGGTTGACTGAGGCTGACTAAGTTTGACCATGGCCAACCATTAATGTAACAACATATTAATGTTACATTAATTTAACAATGTTACATTGATGTTGACCATTGTTGATTGAGGTTCAGAATGTTTGACCATGGTTTTCCATGTTGAGCATGAGTTTACTATCGTTATCCATAGATGACTATGATCAACCAGAGATGACCATGGTTCAACATGGTTGATCATTATTGATGATGGCTTATGATGGTTAACTAATGTTGATGGCTAACCATGGTCAACTATTGTCAACTATAGTAAAACATGGTGACCATAGCTAACTATGGTTACCTTATATAGTCAACCTTAATATTATTATTAAATATTAGAACTTATTTATCGACCCTAATGTTAAAACTATTAATAAATCTTATTAGCATTAATACTACAAATATAAATGTTATTAACATTAATAGTAATAGTAATATTATTATTGTTGTTTTTTATTAAATATATCAATCTAATAATAATAATAATCATCATCATCATCATCATCGTAAACTAAACCTTAATATTAACATTATATTATAGTCTAACTAATAGACGAAATGAGCATTTTCCGAACAATTTGTTTGTGGTCAATTTTGTCCAAAATATAATAGAGATTTTTAAAAATGACAAGTTTAAGTTATTTAATCTGCAAACATAAAGTGCTAGGGGGGTTTTTAGGGTGTTGAATCAAATTATGCATTCAAAAGTGCATTTTAAACAATAAGAAATCACAATATTATTATAAATTGTATTGTTGGATTCCGCTAAAACCCATTTTGTCTATAAGTTAGATTACGCCTTAATATTATTAATGTTATTATTAATATTGTTAATAGTCAACTTTATTAATATTATTATTATTAAACATTTTTAAATCTTGACTAAGGCCAACCAAGGTTGACCTTGGTTGACTTTGAGCAACCATGGTTGAATATAATTGAATATGTTTGAGTTATGTTGACTAAGAATGACTATGAATGAACAAGGTTGACTATTGTTGACTATAGTAAACATAGAGTTGACCAAATGAGATAATGGTAAACTATTAATAATATATTCAATCAAATTCACAAATACTATTATTATTAAACATTATTAATTATTAAACCTTATTCACAAATATTATTATTATTGTTATTAAATATTATACCATAATCACCTAATCACAAACCCTGACATTATTATGATTAGAGCTTGTGAATAAGGTTGGTCAACGCTACAATATTATTTTATAGGGTTGACTGAGTTAGATCATGGTAAACTATTAATAATATAT
>APFE030055796.1:36600-49533 GCA_000404065.3 Pinus taeda | reverse complement strand
CTTTATTATCATTATTATTAGTTAACTTTATTTTATTTTATGAAGAAAAAAAACACAAATTTTATTCACGAGGAAAAAAATTACTTTCTGTAGAAATACATGCTAGCATGTATTTTGCATCTCAATCTCATAAAAAAAGAAATAGCTAGAGACAGTGTCCCAAAAAAGAACTAAAAAAAATCAAAAAATTGGAGGAAAATAATAGTTGTTTTATTTTCAACATTATTGTTCAAGCCATTATAAGAATGACATCCATAATTCAATGTTTGATAAAAGAGGTCAAGACAAATAGTTGTTATATGTTGAGCATAGCTTACAATACAAAATTCTACGAGTACAGGATCTAGTCTTCAATACAAAGCCTTGAGAATGCAATTTTATTTTTGACCACCAATTATGGAACAACAAAAATAGTTTACTGAATTATATAAATAAGTGTATCTCCCATATATATAATGCCAAAATAAAAAGTAGTATGTTGGCATCAATGTAGTGTCTCATGTTCTTATATAACCGATGTATGATAGAACTCAAAATGTTCATCATTAGAAGATTCCAATATTAGACACTTTTCGAAAGCCATCTAAATGCCCTCCTTAGATAGAGTGTTTTCCACCATATTTCACTCCCTATATACATGATGGAGTCAAAAGTATCAAGTATGCAAGGTATATCCTCAAGCAAAGGGAGAACCATAATATTATGATAGATTTTAATTTTTATAGCCCAATTTACCACGAACATAGAATCCCAAAAGACCTGTAGCAATTTGACCCCTTTTCCCCTACAAATAATAGGAGAAGATTCATTGCCATAAGTTCAAAAAGGTAATTCTTTCTTGGACAAATTAACTTATTTATTTCATATAAGTATTTTTAATAAATATAAAGGATGACCCCCACCACATTGTTCATTGTTGCTTTGAGATGTCCCATCAAAGAAATCCCATGGTTTGGAATTATCTACTAATTGAGGGGTTATAACTTATAGACAAATTCCTTTTCCTTGTGGGAAGTGATATAGGATGATGATTCCTTGAGCAACAATGACTTCAAGGGAAGATACATTGTCCTAAAAATAAGTAATGTTTCTTGCCAACCAAGCCCCCCTAAATATCAACAAGGCATGGCTTTTATTCGACCATTATGAGGAACCAACAACCAATTATGCGAAGCATCCTATAAATTTATCCCTTTCCACACACAAATTTTTTGAAGTTAATCAGAGAAAAACTTCCAGATCTAATTGACAAAAGTTTAGGAGAGAAACATGTGGTGAGAAACCTCCTCTTCTTTTTTACATGGACAACACCAACCTAGTCCATCAATCTTCCTCTTCTTCATAATATACCATGTAGGGACTTTTTTTTCCAAGTTGAACCTCATTAACAACTTAGCTTTGAGTGGAGGTTTGACCTTCAAAATTCCTTTCCACCACCAACATGGTTCCCTTTGATGAATATCCAAATTCAACTACACGTACCCAAGTTTAGGACTATAAGAACCATGAGAAACATGCTTCCATAAAAGTTCATCTTTTCTTTCATTAATCATGTCATGACATGATTTAAGTGCACTAATATAAATTGACTAGGTATCTAAGTGCTCCTCCCCTGACGTAACTTGGGCTACATTTTTCCAAGATTGAACTAAAATTTTGGTGAGGACAAGATCGACAATCTAGTTTAGTTGATAGAGTCTATGAGTATGGACATGATGAATGATATCATTTGGAAGTACATGAATGTTACTACTTCCTAGCCACAGATCTAATCCAATCCTTACATTGTTCCATTTCCTTATCCTCCAATTTATCCATTCCCTTATCACATTGGAAGACTTGATAACAACTTTCCAAATGATTAAACAATTTGGCCTTGACTTAACTAATTTTATTATCCATTCCACTAGTGATCTTGGGAGAATATACTTGTGCATGACCATCGAAGTTAAAATATCTACATAATTGACCACTCTCCAACCAACCTTCACCACCAAGGCCTTTGATAAGAGGAATATATTCTTTAGACCCCATCCTACAAGCAACTTTGGAATGACTATTCTTACCCAACTTATCCAAGGAAGGATAAATTTTTCTAGTGATTGCCCAAGAGAATTTGAAGAAAATCCTCCTTATTTTCTCAAAAATGCCTTTAGGTATATATGCTAGGGAAATCTAATAAATGGGGATGGATTCCAGTAATGATTTAACTAGGATCAATCTACCTGCCCTAGAAATCCACCTAACACTCCAACTTTTTAGTCTTTTTTTCAACTTTGAGATAAGCCAGTTTCAATCATGTTTCTTGTAACAATTAGGTTTGAGATGGGACTCCAAATATTTTAATCCATTATCTAAATCAATTATCTCAAATGGGAATAGAGTGTTATAGGTATGGAGATCTTCTTCTCCTATATTTTGAACTGTGATTTAGGATTTTCTTCCATTTATTTGCATTCCGATGGCATTTTTGAATAAAATAAAAAATTCATGGAGTAATCTTGCATCCCCCAAAGGTCATTGCAAAAGATAATCACATCATCCATAAAGATAATATGTGATATCCTAAATGTAGGATTGAAGGAAATACCTTAGAACTCACCCCTTATTTTAGAATGAAGGATATCGTGACTCAAATCTTCTACCACCAGAAGGAAAATAAGGGTCGAGAGAGGGAAACTGTTATGAAACCGACTCACAAAAAGATAGAAAAGATAGATCAATGACCTAGAAATCAGCCTCTTTGAGGGGGCAACCTCCTTTACATTAAACAAATGAACAATTCTTGGATGATACAAATGACAAAGCCTCCTTTCTATATATAGGAGTCTAAATGGTCACAATATAACCAAATACAACATAACAATAATAATATAAAGGCACAAAAATAACAATAGTGGGCTTTTATGGGGCACAATAATAACAATATGGGGACAATAGGGGCACAACAATAACAATAAGGGCTGCAATGACAATAGTAATGGGGGAATCACTATATTATAGGGACCTAACATGCCACTCTCCTTCAAAAAAGTGTTGTCCTCAATGCTTGAGTAGTTTTGGATGCTTCTGTATAAAATTCTCATCTACCATTTGGAATCTTTAGCAGGTAAGTTCTTCCACTTGATGAGATACTCTGAAATTGATTGATTTCGTAGCTATCGAGTTCTTATTTCTGTGACTACTTCAAGTTCTAATATGATTTTTCCTTCCTCATCAAGTCTAGAAATATCTTTGAACTAGGAGCTTGTCGCCTATAACCTTATTTAAACATGACACATGGAAATTGGGTGCACTCGAGACGCTGCAGGAAGCTCCAATTTGCATTGCATAGTACCAATCTTTTGCAACACCTTGTACGGACCATAATACTTTGGTGATAATTTATTATCCTTCTTAGCTTGCTTGAGGGACATTTGTTTATATAGTTGTAGCCGTAGGAATACCCAATCACATACATCAAAACTTCTTTCGCTTCGATGTTGATCTTCCTATTGTTTCATTCTATTCTGCGCCAAAGTGAGGTTATCCTTTAAGAGTTGGAGAACTTGTTTTTGATGCTCGATGTGATCTTCCACCACTTGTAGCTTAGAATTTTATCTTAAATATGATGTGATGGATGGTGGATGATATCCATAAAGTGCCATAAATGGGGTCATTTTTGCTGCAGTATGGAAGGAATTGTTACACCACATTTAGCCAGAGGCAACGTTTTGACCCATTGTGTCTGTTTATCAGATACAAAGCAATGAATATATCGTTCCAACATTTGTTTAGTGTCTCAGTTTTCCCATCATAATGAGGATGATAAGACGAGCTATGAGCTAACTGAGTACCAAGGCAAGAAAATAATTATGTCCAAAAATTTCCAGTGAAAATGGGATCTTTGTTGCTTACAATAATATTTGGGTTTCCATGTAGCTTTTGAATTGTTTCCATAAATGCAGTAGAAACTGTACTCACTTTAAATGGATGAGATAATGGACAAAAATATGCATACTTGGTAAGTCTGTCAACTACCACCATGATAACACTCTTTCCTTCAGACTTGGGTAAACTTGTGATAAAATCCATTAAAACCTCCTCCGAACATTGGCTTGGAATGGATAAAGGTTGTAAGAGAACCGAGGTTTAATTGTTTCAACTTTATTTTGTTGGAAAACCAAACATTCCACCATAAACTTTTGAATATCCGATTTAAGGCCATCCCAAAAAAATTTCCTTCTTAATCCCATGGTAATTTTTTAGAAATCATAAGTGCCCTCCTAAGGGAGAGGTGTGCAATTCCATAAGAATCTTTTGTTTGAGTTGGGAATTCTTACATAGGTATAACCGATCTTTGTACCATAACGAATCATTTTTCCAGCTAAATGTATCAGATGTACTAGGATCTTGTTGTAACTTTTGAATGAGTGCCCACACTTCTTCATTCTTCCATTCATCCCTTGCTTCACTTATCCAATCTAGTTGGATAATAGAAATGGCACAAAGAAATGCTTCCACATCCTCCTCCTTTCTTGAGAGTGCATCTGCCACAACATTTTGCTTCCCTTTTTTGTGGATGATTTCAAAGTCATAACCCAACATCTTTGTGACCCATTTTTGCTTCTCTTCTGAAGATAATCTTTGTTCTAAAAAGTATTTAATGCTATCATGATCTGTTTTTACCTTGAAGTGTCTTCCCATTAGGTAGGGTCGCCATTTCTTAAGTGCATGTAGTATTGCCAACATTTCCTTCTCATAAATATTTTTGTGTAAATACTTTCCTTTGATTGGATGACTTTCGAAAGAAATGGGTCTTTCTTCTTGCATTAAAATAGCACCAATTCCATTTCCTGAAGCATCACATTCCACAATAAAGGTTTTTGTGAAGTCCAGTGTAGCTAAGACTGGTACTTGGAAAATTTCCTCTTTAATATGTTCGAAGGCCTTCGTTTCTTCTGGAGTCCATGAAAATGCATCTTTCTTCAATAATGTTGTTAGAGGCGCTGCTATTCTCCCATAATTCTTAACAAACTTGTGATAATACCCTATCAACCCGACAAATCCTTGCAGATGCTTTATGGATGTGAGAATTTTCCATTCTTTAATGATTTTAATTTTGTTAGGGTCTACCTTAACACCTTCATGAGATACAATATGACCCAAATATTCCACCTCTTGTACTCCAAAGAAGCATTTGGAGTTTTTTTGCATATAATTGTTTCTCCTCCAATAGTTTGAGTACTCGGTCAACATGTTGAACATGATCCTTCCAAGACTTGTTGTAGATTAGTATATCATCAAAAAATACTAACAAAAATTTTCTAAGGAAGGGTTTGAAAATGTAATTCATCAAACCTTGAAATGTAGAAGGTGAATTGGTAAGGCCAAAAGGCATGACCAAAAATTCATAATGACCCTCATGAGTTCTAAATTTTGTTTTTGGAATGTCTTCAGTATTCATTCTGATTTGATGATATCCTGAATGAAAATCCAACTTGGGGAAGTAAATTGATCCATGCAATTCATCCAATAATTTACCAATGGCAAGAATGCGAAATTTACCTTTAATAATGAGCTTGTTGAGCTCCCTATAATCTGGACACATGTGCCATGATCCATCCTTCTTGTGAACTAATACTACTGGAGCAGAGAAAGAAATTTGACTAGGTTGAATTATACCAGCCTCTAGAATTTCTGCAACCATACATTCAATTTCACTCTTTTGGACATAGGGATATTTGTAAGGCCTAATGTTTTGAGTAACACTTCCTAGAATTAAATTAATAGAATGGTCATGATCATGAATAGGTGGGAGGCCCTTGGGAGTCTCAAATACCTTGGAATGATTGCCCAAGGCTTTTTGGAGATCTAGAGAAATGGATGATTTCGATGTGGGAACCTCTAGTGAACATAATTGTGCAATTATGCCTCATTGTTCTTTCTTTAGAAGCTTTTTCATTCCATTAGAGATGATTATATTTCCCGGTTTCCTTGCAATACCCCTTAATTCAACTTCTTTTCCTTCTAAATAAAAGTTCTTGAAAATTAAAATCTATTATACCCGAGGATTGTAGCCATTTCACTCCTAGTAAAACATGAGCACCACCCATTAGAATGGAAAGTATTGGGCTATTCAATACATAGTCTCCCATGGATAGCTTAATATTATGGCACTTTCCAAAGCAATTTATGTTTCCTCCACTTGCAACCATCACTTGACACTCTAGTGCTAGATATAGGAAGCAATTCAATTCCTTGGCTATCTTGCAATGAATAAAATTATGGGTATTGCCTGAATAAATCAACACTATTACCTCTTTCTTCTTGATATGCCCTTCTATCTTGATAGTTTGAGGAGTGGTAATTCCAACCAATGCATTACAAGGTATGGCCAGATTCATTTCTTCTTTCTCTATGGTTTTTTCCTGGTGTATATCCTCTTCTTTTGACATTTCTTGTTCCTTTTCTTCCTCATCTTCACAATCTATGTAAAATAATTTGTTCTCAGCACACTTATGAACTTTTGTTTATTTTCTATCACAACTGTAACAAAGCCCTCTTGCTCTTTTTTCTTCCAATTGTTGTGGTGTAAACCTTGTAGGTTGTGGAAGGCTAGAGGAAACAACACTTCCATAGTTATAATTGTGAGTGGTAGGCTTCCTTGTTGCCATAATTTTTCTTTCCATTTTTCTTTCCAACTTGAATGCCTTCTCCAATGAATCAAGTTCCCAGAGGCGAACCTCATGTTGGATGTTATCCTTTAAAGTCCCTATGAACACATCAATCCTATGCTCCTCTCGAATATATTTCACCCTTATATTCAATTTTTAGAAGTCCTCAATGTGATCCATCATTGAACCTTTTTGTTTAAGATTAATCAATTGGCTAAAACAAGTGCTTCTTTTTGTATCCTCATAATGTGCTATCATTTTATATGTAAAAATTTCCCAAGTGACAATTTGTTTACGAGAGCAAAGCCATCGATACCATACAAGCTGATTTGTTTCCAAATATAAAGTTGCAATGCATACATTTTGTGTGTTTTCGACATTATGGAGATCGGAATATTGCTCCATCGGTAGTATCTATGTTATGGGATCCTTGCCATCAAACTTCCCCATATCGATCTTTGGAACATGGTGGGTCTTTGATCCATCGTTAGAGTCTATGAAATCATGATTAACATTTATTTTGTTCTCATCATGACTTTCTGTTACTACCCTTTCACCATTAGTAAGAATTTCTTGTAGAAACTTTGTCAAATCTGTCTTCGAATCTTCCATCTTAGCTTCCACGCCATCCATCTTAGCTTCCATGTCATTCATCTTAGCTTCTATGCCTTCCTTTAAACCATCCATCTTAGCTTCCATGCCCTTTTTCAAATCACCCATCTTAGCTTCCATGACATAAATCTTAGCTTCTATGTCTTTCTTTAAATTGTCCATCTTAGCTTCTGTTACTTTTTGTGAGAGTGAATTTTGTTGTACTTGGTCTCGTAATTCTGATATATCATGTTGCATTTCTTCCTCTTCTTCATGAGTCATGCTAGAGCTTTCGGGTTGCTTACTAGGTGTTTCTTTCACTATGCCCTTTGAATTCCTTCAAACTATTTTTTCAAACCAAACTTCTGCAAAATATTAAAAAAACTACACACCTTTTTTCACTTTGTAGGAGCTCGATATTGAATATGACGTATATCTATAATTTTGGATCTCTGAGGTCTGAAATTTCTTCTTGCGGTAGCCCTCTGAGTCCTCTTTCTATAAATTCTTATGAAACTTCAATCTGATACCCAGGAAAAAAGTTATGATGATTTTCCCTAGGTCACATGTTTGAGATATAATTCAGGATCCTGCAAAACCATAACTTCCTTAGATCATATATTCGAAAATATAGTGAGAAAATATCTGAAATTTGGACCCAAGGTTCAGAGAGATTTCATCTCAATTCATTTTTTTTAGCTTATGAAACGTCGCAGAAAACAAGTTATAGTGAAAACTCCACGATGACCTATTTGGAGCAGCGAAACCCTAGAATCCAAAGCTCTGATACCAAATGTTATGAAACCAACTCACAAAAAGATAGAAAAATATAGATCAACGACTTAGAAATCAGCCTCTTCGATGGGGCAACCTCCTTTACATTACACAAATGAACAATTCTTGGATGTTAACAAATGACAAGCCTCCATTCTATATATAGGAGTCTAAAGGTCACAATATGACCAAAGCTGACATAACAATAATAATATAAGGGCACAAAAATAACAATAGTGGGCTTCTATGGGGCACAATAATAACAATATGGGGACAATAGGCGCACAAAAATAACAATAAGGGCTACAATGACAATAGTAATGGGGGAATCACTAGTATTATAGGGACCTAATAGAAACCCTTCTTAAGCCCTCCATTAGAGAAATTTTGAGATAAAAAATAGGCCTTAAAACAAAAATGTACTACAAAAATTAACTTTATAAGAACTAATAGGATTCAATATGATGATGTCAACCATGTGGGATGATACACCTTTTTTGGAGTAAAAAGGTAAAAAGACAAAAAAAATTATAAAAATATAAAATCTATTTTTTCAACCCGTATTTTCAACTTATCTCCATAAAAAATTTCTTAAATTTCAAGAGGGATAACTCATTGGATGCATAATTCTAATTTTTCATCCAAGGAGTACTCATGTTGCATATTTGTGATGGGCCCTACTATACGAAAAATGTGAAATACATGAAAAACGTGATTGCAATCACATTTTTCATGTATTTCAACATTTTCTATTTAAGTAGGGCCCATTGAAAGTATGCATAATGGGTACTCCTTGAATGTTAAATTAAATTCAACATCCAACGAGTGCTCCCGCTCAAAATTTGAGTCATAGGGAGATAAGTTGAAAAACTAATTTTTTAATTTTTCCCTCCAATACTTGATGAGGTAATCTAATCTTATTTTATTATTTCCACTATTATTTTATAATATGCCTTAGGAGGCCCATTTTAGACCTCAAATTTTCTCTAATGAATTTACATGCAAAAAGCGGGAAGCACAACCATTTATGAGAACTCAAAGGATACTATGGTTAAGCAACCCATAATCAAGTTTATAAAAGACACTTCAAAACCCAAAGGGGTAAGGAGAAACCTTATATACATTCATCTAACCCTGTCATAGGCTTTTGACAGATCATTTTTTAGGATAGCCCCTTTCACATTTTGAGATTTCAAACTATGCAGTCCCTCCTCGACAACCCTAATGGCCTCATGAATTTGTCTACCATAAAAAAACCAAAGTTGTTCATAGGATACTGAGTTAGAGAGGACAAATTTTATATGCCTAGAGTTGACTTTTAGTACTATATTCTAGATACAATTGCACAGAGAAATCATACTAAAGTCATCATACGAAAGGGGATAATCAATCTTTCGAATCAACGTTATGAAGGTGATATTAAAGGGTTGTTTATGTGTCCCGTGGCCTTCCAAGCAAGACTATTTAATGAAAAATACAATATCCCTTCCAATAGTCTCATAAACCCCTTAAAAACAATTCCACAATTCTATAAATTTGGGCCTGGACTCTCATCTTTTTGAAAGTTATGCAAGACCTCCTAAAGTTCCTCTTCATTAACCTCACAAGACTACTTTTACAAGCAAGGCCTAGTTTGGGGAACTGTGATCTAAAAGCTTCTAGAATTAATCTGGCGCATTAAAGAAAGTTATGTTGGGGAGTAAAAATGTTCCACTTAAATTCCACACGTTGTAATGTTTTTCTACACATAGATACCTTTCCAACAATGCAAGAATTGCCTTAATTGGAATATGTGTGCAAAAGTTATGCCATCTAAAAGTTGACCTTCCTATTTTTACCACCATGATTCAAGAGGATGCCACATTAGCCCTCATTATTCATGGAAAAGATACTATCCATACGATCATGATGAAGAAGAATCTAGAAGAGTCGAGATTGTAACTCTAGTTAAGAGTTGAAGGAGTCAAACTTAACCACTGATATGCTAACAAGTTGTGTTATAATTGGGCCACTAGGTGAAAAGGGGTTCCATTCTATTTGAGTGCATTTTGTTCCATAGATGAGCATAGTAGGTGAGAGTGGATAAAGAGAGAAAACAAAGAAGGTTCATGCACTGTAGTAGCCCATAAGTCACAAGTTTCACTCCTTTATACTTGCATCCATTTCCATTTAGCAAAGAAGATAGCAAAACAACCTCACCTTAACGTTGGCTTTTCTCCCATAAGGGTTTATTAGGTGATATCTCATGTTCATTATTGTTTTAGGTGATTGTTTTACTCATTCCATATTTTTTTCATGTCTATATGTTGCATGTGTAAGCATAGCACAATAATCAACAAATCCATAAATATAAGGAAAGGTTAACCCCATTATTTTAGATTTCATATTTTCAAATATATTTTAGTAGATTATTGTAACAAACATTCTAGTGGAATATCCATGGCAATTTACATATCTATTGGGCCATGGAAAGTATGCCACAATGAGAGCATATATGGGGTGCTACTTGACATGAGCTAGAAACATGAGCCTAGTTGTATGAATTCGATGGTCTATAATAGGTGTGGATTAATACCATATGCTTGGAGGTCTAAGATACTCATCTAAAGGATCCCATCTAGATACCACCACAAATGAATTGTATTGTATGAAATTGCATGTGAAACATGATATCATAGTGCTAATGTCATTAAGGCAATCCAAAATCTGAGATGCTTGTTGGGTGGGGAGGGGTGTTAGGCATATGCCTAGGGGTAGGTGACTTTCTCAATGGATTTTTCCTAGCATTTGGTTGATCTAGGGTAAAACCAAGACTAATCATGCCAAAATAATTCATGTGGAGACTAACCATGTTTCGTACCACAATTTTTGAAGAAAATATAATGGAACCTCCCTATTATTACAAGGAGGTTTATGAAAAAACATAAATCAATGAGTCATCCAATGTATTTTCCATGGATAAAATGTGGCACCAATCCATGCAAAGATGTCTCTTCATCATATCAGAGGATTGGTTGGATCTAGAGCCAATAAATAACCCTACAATCATTTAGTTGGTCATATTCAAATGTTTAACCTTCTATTTATTAATATAAATGGAGTAGAATTCTTTCATTTTGGCCCGATATTCAATTATATTTGTGAATTAACTATGGGCGCGATAAATGGAGGTAGTAATGTTATTAAGTGATGTGGCTAATGAAACTCATGATGGTTCCTTTGTGTCCCTAAGCTATTAGATCAATATTTTTAATTGATTTAAATCTTTTGTAATTTATGTTTGTGGGTTGGAATTTTCCTTTGAGCTAATGCTAAATGTGACTTAGTTGTGGGGTTGATTTTTTTATTTGATTTTAGATTCAGTGATTGTAATGACATATAATCAATGTGCAATTTTTCTTTAGTTTTTAGTTTTTTTTTTTTTCTTCCCAAAACAGAGGAGAAAGAAAGATGACTTATCTTCCAAGATAGATGACCCATGAACCTTTAAAGTTAGATAGCATTTGAAGTAGAAACCTTGAAAAGGGGCATATGTGTACTTTTGCTATATTTGCAAACAAAAGACTACTATGATTCGGTAGGGGAAACAATGAAAACCCACAAACATTTTTCTCTAATGAAAATAAGAATGCTCACACATTAGTTTTTAAACAACACATGTGCATTATGTTTCAAATAATGTGTGGAATCTACCGTGAGAAATTTGATGACTTGGATGTTTGTCAAAGGTTGAAGTTGGAGAAAGAGGAATACTTAATCTATAATCTATGCAAGAACATTTTGACTACTAAAATTAGAGAAGTGTATATACTCTACCTCACAATAAATTTAAACCTATAATCTAATTAAGAAAAGCACATCTTCTTAACAATTAAATGCACTAAAATTACATTATTAAATATATTCTTTAAAATAAATACCAAATATATTTTTATATTTAATTAATATATCTTATTATTATTATTATTATGAAATTCACTTATCAATAAATTATTTATATATAATAATATCTTTATTATATTAAACTATAAATTTTTATAAATAATATCTTTTTTAATCATGTCAAGTTCCACTAGCACAACTAGTTGAGTATGGACCACTTCAACAAGTTGACTTAGGATCAATCAAACCTCATTGAGGATGGACCACCTTAGTAAAGTGACCTAGAATCAATCAAACATCATTGAGAATGAACCACTTTAACAAGATGACTTAGAATCAAACCTCATAAAAATTGTTAATAAAACATTAAAGATTATTAACTGGACAAACAAAAATAAATAATATACCAAATTTAAAAATTCAATAAATAAATTAAATAATATTTTTATAAAACTAATTAATTTTTTTTTTTTTACATAAATATAAATAATTATAATATTTTTTAAAAATTATTTTTTAAACTGATAAAATTTAACATCGTTCTACCTTACAAAATTTAAAATTTAAAATAATTATTAAATATATCTTTATAAAACTAAAATATAAATAAATATTAATATTTTTGAAAAAATAAATTTATCTTCAAATATGTGTGTCATTTTCTATTATTATTTTATAATAGTGTGGCACATGATGTAAACATAATTATTAACGTTGTAATGCAGGTACATGAGAAGACATGTATATGAAAATGGTCCCTGCTTTAACGGGCATCCCCATCATTGATTAAATAGGTTTATACACTTCCACACGACACTGACCGATTTCATGATTAAACAGATAATTTAATCCGTTAAATTAAAAATCAAAATAAATTGTTTCATATTATTAAATATGAATATAATACAAAATTAAATATATGAATCGTAAATATGTTTTTGGCTGGACATTAAACAAAAAAAATCCATGAACTTTTTGCAACCTAACATGAACTTATGTTTATTTAAATAGAAGAGAATATAACATTTGC
>APFE030055796.1:0-32696 GCA_000404065.3 Pinus taeda | reverse complement strand
AAAAGTAATTTCACATTTTATATTTATATATTAAACCATACAAAATAAATATCCTAAAATAAAATGTGTGTTAAAAATTTTCAAAAATTTGAGAAAACTTTATAATATCTACCAATCCATGGATATATCTAAGCTATGTCCACGGAAGTATATCTGAGCCTTCGGTGCCAATAGCTAGGCCTAACCCCAAGGGCTTCGGGGATAATTGACCCTGTGACCTCCAGGTGAGGCACTTATTTGACCAGTTGAGCTAACTCTCGGGGCTTCAAACTTTATAACTTTCTTTCAAAAGTTACACATTAATTAAAAGTCAACATGAATTTGACACACTTACTTAGAAAAGAAATTTTCATAAATATTAAAATTTGGTGTATGTACTATTTTCAGAAGTATTAAGATTTGATATGTGTGTTATTATGACACTTGGTAGCATATAATGTTTTTTGTTTTTTAAATTTTTATAAATAATGAAATTTTCATAAATATTGAGATTTGATGTGTGTATTTTTTCATAAATATAGAGATTTGATGTGTGTAATATTTTTCATAAATATTGAGATTTGATATGTCTAATATTTTTCATAAAATATTTTTTATTTCTAACAAATTATATTTATACCTCATAAAATTAATCATTTTATATAACTATAAAAAAATAAAATTTCAAATTTCAAATTTATTTATTTTAAATATTATAATTATTTTTTTCAAATTAGTAAGCTTATAAAATCTTTTTAAAATAATGGAATGTCAAAACTTTGAATATGTAAGTATCACTTTATTTAATATTATTACAAATATATAACTAGATCTTGCACCAAATGTTGCAAAGGAAACTTCGCAAGGCATAAATAAATTCTAGAAAAATCGCAATTATAATTTTATTACAAGAATATTCTATTAATTATAATCAACATTTAATAAGTTTATTGCATAAATATTCTATTCTTTTTTTTTGGTAGGTAAGCACCCACGGGGGATTTGAACTAGTGACCTATCGTAAGGAGTGCCTTAACAGTGCACCCATTTGCCATCAATCCAAAGCCCCGTGGGCTACATAAATATTCTATTCATTATTATACAGTAATTTGAGATGTTTGATATTTTGAAAAGTGACAATAAATGTGCACTGCAAATTTCCTTCAATTTCAGAAGAACTTCACATAATATATTTACGTTTAAAAACACATTCTGAATATTCAACTTTATAAACATTATCATCCCATGCAAACCTTTAAATGTCCATAACTGTTGCACCCACCCAAAGGTCCAGCGCCTTCCAAATTTAAGGAGAAACATCACTCTGTACTTAGTGCCCACAGATAAAAGCGTGCAATCCATTTCTCCCCTTAAATCCAACCAGCAAACCTATCTTAATTCAGTAAGATCATGCCATTTGAATCCACAATTCATAACAAAATGTCATTTGTTTGAGAATTTATTTTAATTGATTATAGTTAGTTAGATACCAAATTAGTATATGAGATCATTTTGGTCTTGGGATTTGAATCTACAATTCATAATAATAATATGTTAGACATCAAAAAATTAATATATGAGATCATTTTGTTATAAGTAAAAATATACAATAAATTGAGTGTTAAAACTTGTAAAAATATACAAATTCTATTTTTTTTAGATTTAAATCTATAACTTCTTATAAAAAAACACATATTCTTAATCGTTAAACTAATTCGAATAACCCCTTAAACCAGACTTGGAATCATGGCAAGAGACCCAACACCAATAATGTAGGTTATTGCCCTAGGTGATGGATAATTGTCTTGCAGATAACACACAGCTTGTTTTCCCTCTGGATCACTCCAGAAACGATCTCTATTGTTGTTCCAGTAGAATATGACTATGAGTATGATTGGGGGAAACAACAATGGAGACAATAATAAGGAATATGTGGATATGGATTATACCTTTCTTCCATCGTCTATGAGAATCGAATTGCATAGGTGAAAATAGAGTTGTTTCTTATAAGAGGGCAGGAAAGGGGTAACTGCCCTGCGCAAGATCTGGTCCCGAGGCAAGAATTTGTCCCAGACGGAGTCATGACAGGCTACAGATCTAAAGTCTTTGGGTACGGCTGACAGTCTACAGACATTGCGTGGAGTGGTGAAGGAGAGAATGTGAGATATATAGTTCTGTGGCCACTCCTGCGGATTTGTTTGATGCTCATGACCCACCTACATGATAATATCAGCAAGAGAAGTACTTCACAGGTTAAAAGTACTAAACTGAATTGGAAAATTTATCTAATGATTCATACCCCCAATTAATGGTTTCAAGAACAATAAATCTTTTCAAAAATGTGGGCGAGCGGGAACAAATATGATATATCAGTGGGTGATTTATAGGTTAAGGCCATAGTTACTAAGAATATGATAAAAACAAAAAGATACATATTAAGATACAAAAGGAAACCATTAAAATGAGGGTTTTTCTCGTTAAATTTTATGTTAATTATTATTAATTATTAACTAACTGTTAGTTTGAAAGTATTATTAACTATTAATTGATTATTAATCTAACGGTTGATTTTTGTTCAATCATTTAACATTAAATCTAAAGGTGCAAAGTAGTACAAGGTGGCACTTTGGGGAGTTGATTTCAGAGGGGAACGCCTTATGGCGTAAATATATTAAAATCTTAATCACAATGAATACTAACTTTAACTTAGCATTCACTCCCAAATTATTCACCTAAAAATATTAACACCACTACTGGAAATAGCGATATTCCAATTTAGTATCTTGGTAAACTATGCCCAACAATAATCTAACTATCTTCCAAACTAATAATTGTCGAAGAGTCCAACATTGTTGTATATAGCTTCCAAACTATTAGTTGACGAACAAGGACCTCCTAAGAAATTGGAGACTAGCAGTTAGATTTGTGAAGGGGCAGATGACGTGGTAACAGCTCCATATTTGGTATGTCCATCCCCACTAAAGCTAAGACTAAAAAAAGCAGGCTTTGTCAGATTCGATATGGCCACTGAATTGGTTGACAACATCACAATAACATCAGATATTGCTGGATGGTTTGCCACATCAGTCTATACACAGAGAAGACCAACACGAATGCATTTCAAGGCTTGTTCCTGCACCAAACATCCAACTATTGTCGGGTCGATCATATTCAATAGATTTCCTCCATTGCATAATCTCCATACCTGCATTTATGTAAATTCAGAAACATAAGATTATAGTCCCAATTTAATTTATAGTTAGTTTTCTGTGAAGCTGGTTTAAGCCAAGCCAAGTGTTATATAAGGCTACCTTCGTATAAGCGAGGTATAGTATGTATGCCTTTGTAGACTTAGCAGTAAAATCGTTGGGCAAAGGTGGGTCTTTTGTCCCACAAACAAGGGGGTCTCATACACCAATTTTGTGTCCGGCTTGGTTGTGACCTTAAAACTGGAGTGAATCCCCATCCCTTTGCTTATCTCAATTGCTCATTTGCCTATTCGACAATTGGACACACATGGGCATGGTCAAATAACCACAACCATGTCCATTCGATTACCAAATTTTTAGCGAATCAATAATCGAGAGACACAGGTGGGTCCTTTGTCCCAAAAACAAGGGGTCTCATACACCAATTTTGTGTCAGGCTTGGTTGTGACCTTAAAATTGGAGTGAATCCACATCTTTGAGCTTATTTTGATTGCTCATTCACCTATTCGGAAATCATATGGACATCGAAATTGTCAAATAATTGACCGCGCCAATGTCCATCCGATTGTCAAATATTCGGCCAATCAACAATCGAGAGGGAGAAAGTCGGATCCAAAGTCTGAGGGGATGCTTTCTCAATGAAAATTCACACCAACTCTTAGTCAAACACTCATGAGAGGAAATCCATTTTCTTGGTGGTTTAACAATTGCTCTCCAAAAATGAAAAATCCTCTTTGGAGGCCGAGTGTTCTGCAACCTGCGAGATCCGCTTTCTGCGCGATTTGAGCCTATGAGCATGCCCGCACTTTGCGCATTCTGAACCTGCGTGGGATTCTGTGGTAGGTCCTGTTTGGAGCCTGCGAGGGAGCTCGCGGAGGAATCTGTTTTGTGCCTGCGGGGGACCGCCAAGGGTTCTGCTTCAGGCCGCGGTCACCCTGGCTGGAGTTGTTGGCTCTCCATGGAGCAGCCATCTCTCCCTCCTCCTCCGCCTTCCACGGTAGAGGCCTTCAAAACCCTACTGGCCTCCCTGCCTAAGAAGAAATGCGTGGAAGCAACGAAGTTTGTGAAGTGGCTTGAAGATATCCCTGAGATCGCCCTTCCACCAGAAGGACTGATCCAAGTAGCACTTTCTCTGGTAGATCAGGCTCTGGTTGGACAGTTTACAGGATTTTGGCCTTCCCCAAAGTTGACCGAGAACTAGGTAGCCAGGAATTGGGCACCTCTGATCCAAAATAAGGTAACCTCTTACTTCCTTGGGAGAGGATATTTTTTGTTCGAATTCTCTGCAAAAGAAGAAAAAGATCTCATTTTCAGGAATGGCCCCTACTTCATGGGCCCCCAAGGGCTGTATTTAAATAAATGGATGCCAGACTTCGATCCGGTGGTGGATGTGCCCATAGCGGTCCCGGTGTGGGTGAGACTTCCCAACCTCCCAATTCATTGCTGGAATTGGGATTCTTTGAAGCACATCGGAAATACCCTTGGAAAATTTATAGATAAGGCCAACAGTAAGGACCAGTACGATTGTGCCAGAATTTGTGTGGAGATAGATCTGGAGGTCAGACTACCATAAGCCATCAAAATAGTTGTAGGTCCTTGGACTCATATACAGAAATGGATTATGAGCAACTTCCATTCAAATGCCAGAAGTGCCACGTCTACGGGCATTTTTCCAGGGACTACCCATCCAAAGGGGTGGAAGAAAAAGGAAAGGAAGATGGATGGAATCAGGCAAAGCAATCCAAAACCACTCACAGGAAGAACACAAACGGTAGTGCCAAAGCTCCTCAAGAGGGCCCTGCTCAGAAACCAGCCAGGGAAAGCCAAGGGAATAAATTTGAAATCCTCGGATCTGAAATCATGAACACGCAAGAGACAGAAGTTCCAAAGGAGGCCTCTCCCTTTAAAGCCTCCCCCTCCATAAAAATTATTCTAGAGAGATCCAAAGAGAAGTCTTCAAAAGAAGAGGAAGAAACCCAAGAGTCCGAGGAATCAGAGGAAGAAGGGGAAATCGGGGAATCCCAATCCTCTCCTAGAATATCTACATGAGGACACAAATCTGCAAAAGAAAAGAGAGAACAAGAAACTTATAAGGACAAGCTCCAGGGCAGCGATCCAACACTAGAGAAGCTCCTAGCTAAAACTCCGAAGATGACTAGGATTCAATCCCAGGGCTCTAAGGGAGCCCACCAAGGCAAAAATAAATGATGAAGATAGTCTCCTGGAATTGTAGGGGAATGGGAACCTCAGCTAAGGAAGAAGCAATGCATATCCTAACAAGATTGGAATCCCCAGATATCCTCCTCATCCAGGAGACCAAATTGGAGGACACAACCTTCCTCCAAACAAGCAAAAAATTTTGGAATAAAAATGGAGCGCATGCAATTTCTGCCTGCAGAGCATCGGGAGGACTTGGGTTGCTCTAGAATGCAAATAAGTTCTCATTAATCTCTAAGTCCCTGAATACCCATTGGATTTTTTTTAAAATGCAACATTTAGAATCAAAGGAGATTATTTGTCTATTCAATGTGTATTCTCCTGACAATGTAGGTGAGAAAAAGAACTGTTGGGACTCCATCAAAAGTTTGTCAGATCTAAAAAATTTGGAAAATATAATTATAGCTAGAGATCTAAACCTCAGCCTCCTCGCATCAGAAAAAGAGGAGGAAGCATAGTCAGGGATCCGGCAAGAGAATGGGCAGAAGACCTCATGCAAGATTAGGATCTGCTAGATATAAAACCAGTCACAGGCACATTCACCTAGTCACAAGAGAGTGGGACTGAGACATATAGCGGCAAGACTTGACCGATTTCTTGTTCAAAGCTCCTTCCTACTTCTGGGATTAGAAGCTAGAATGTGTATTCTTCATAGTATTGTCTCAGATCACAAGCCTATCAGCCTAGAACTGATATCTACTAAGGATCTAGGACCTATACCTTTCAGATTTAGCTCTCTTTGGACCAAAGAGACAAATTTCTTGCAAAGGATCAGAGATTGCTGGAAAGAACCAGTCAAGGGCTCTCCCTTCTTTGTATGGGAGGAAAAACTTCGCAAAGTTAAAATGATGTTGAAACACTGGGTAAAGACCTTGCCCAATCCCACAGTGGATAGGAAAAAAATTCAAAACGATCTGGAAAACCATCACCTCCATCTGGAAGTTGCCGAAATCACCAAAGAAGAGCTAGACAAGGAATATCAGCTGCAACAAAAATTCCATAGGGCTTTCCTGGCAGAAGAAGAATTCTGGAGGCTCAAGTCAAGGAGTTTATGGCTCAAGGTGGGAGATTGAAAGTCCTCCTTTTTCCATAAGCAGGCTCAAGCCAGAAAATGCCGAAACTCTATATTACAAATTAAAAATGATAACAACACTATAAAAGACTTTGCTAGCATCAAGAGGGCTGCATCAAACCACTTTGAGAAGATGTATACTGAAGACGTGGAGACCAACCTGAACGCCAATATGATAGATGTTGTCCCCAAGCTCATCACTGCAAAAATGAACCAAATCCTCGAAGATAAAATCACCATAAATGAAGTTAAAGAAGCTATCTTTGCAATGGAACCGAATAAAGCTCTGGGTCCAGATGGATCCACGCCTAGATTTCTTCAAACATGCTGACAGATAGTTGAGAAGGAATTTATGAAAATGATCCAGAAGTCCCAAGAGTGCCAGAAAATTGGAGGATGCACAAATTCAGCATTCCTCTCCCTCATTCTTAAAGAAAACGGTGCTAACTCTTTTAATAGATTTCGTCCTATATCCTTATGTAACATTGGATATAAAGTGATCACCAAGGTTATAGCAAACAGATTGAAGAAAATCCTCCCCAAATTCATCCCGGAGAATCAACGCGACTTTATTCAGGTAGGCAGTTGGTAGATAAGTTCATATTGGTCCAAGAGGTGATCCACTCCAGTCTTTGTCGAAAAGAAAAAGGTATGGTTATTAAACTTGATCTAGCTAATGCATTTGATTGTGTAAGACATAGATTTATATTTCATGTAATGCACAAACTTGGTTTTGGTCAAAAATTTATCAAGTGGATCAGAGCTTGTATTTCTGAACCCTGGATAACACCTTTAGTGAATGGCAGGGCTACCGATTTCTTTAAAGCATCGAGAGGGCTAAGGCAGGGGTGCCCCCTGTCACCTCTCCTCTTTGTGTTGCAGGCCTCTGTCCTTAGTTTTCACTTAAACAAGAAACAACAAGATCAAGAGATAGTTGGATTGTGCATAGCAAGAGGGATCAAAAGCATCAATCATGCCCTCTTTGCAGATGATACTCTGCTCCTTAGGGCTTCATCTCAACTATCGGTAAGTAAATTAAAAGAACTGCTGGAAGACTATTGCCAAGCATCGGGAAATGAACTAAACAGGGGTAAGTGCCATGTTTATTGCTGGAATATTTCAGTAGCTGCTGCTAGTTCCACAGCCAGATGCCTAGGCTTTGCAGCTTCAACATCTTGGACCTCCTTTAAGTACCTTGGGCTACCCATCTTCCATAAGAGGGCTATAAGCAAGGATTGGCTCCCACAGATAGAAAAATTCAAAACAAAAATGCAGGCATGGGGGTCATCTTGGCTCAACATCACCAGAAAATCAGTGCTTATCAAATCCATATTAAGCAGCCTGCCTCTTTTTAATTTCTCTGTTCTTTTGGCGCCAATGGGAATCATTAAAAATATGGAGGAGCTAATAAGAAAATTTCTTTGGAAAGGAGGCAAGAATAATGAGAAGAGACTTTCCTTAGTAAACTAGGATATAGTCTCCAGGCCGCTGCAGGAGGGAGGATTAAATTTTAAAAATCTAAACACTCAGAATTTAGCAATGGGAACCAAACTGATCTGGAAGATCAAAGCGCCAAAGCCAGGATGGGTTCAATTGGTGATGTGGAGGAAATATTTCAGAGGCCAGAGGCTCCGGTGCCTGGAGCAGCCCAAAGACCATATTAGATCCCCTCTCAGCAATCTAATTTTTAAAGTTGGGCCGCTTATAAGAGACAATGCCTATTGGATACCTAGGAATGGCAAACGTATCAGAATTTGGGATGACGGCATTATGAACAGGCCTCCTCTAATGAACTCGAGCCTCAAGAATGAGCTAAAGGTGTGGATGGAAGAATCAAACATTAAAACGCTCTGGGACATATCGACTTGGCGTGGAGACAGCTGGGCTGGCTAGAAAACGATCAATGTGCCATCTGCGTGGCTGCCAGACTATGATACGCTGCTACAGATGTTACATGGAGCTGTACCTCTTTACGCAAGAAGGAAAGACTCAAGAGGTTGGGGAACGAAGCAGATTGGGTACTCGGTGGGTCAGGGCTATGCCAAAATCATGGAGAGACCCCACATTCCCCCTAACCCGACACCCTGGACTGGTATCTGGAATTTCTCCACCATTCCAAAGATTGATTTTTTTTGTTGGCTGCTATGCCACCAAAAAATCCTAACAGACGATAGGCTTCAGAAAATGGGATTTCTAGGACCATCAAGATGCACTCTATGCAAAGAAAATCCAGAATCTGCTATTCATATTTCACTGGAATGCAAATTTATAGGTCTAGTCTGGCAGGAGCTCCTTGGAACATCGAAATCTATGCCCATCTTCCCCCACCCAGTCTTGGATTTGTTTGCTGGGTGGTTGGCCAGAAATCTAGGCCTAGGCCCAAAAAACAAGATTGTCAAATTCGCATGGACCGCACTGCCCAAATTTATCAGCTGGCAAATCTAGTTGGAGAGGAATAGAAGGATCTTCAGGGATAAGGAATAGAACTACAAGCTAGTAGCAAATACAATTAAAGGTCAGCTAAATGAGTGGCTGAGAGATAAAAATGATGACACAAATCTAAGCCAGCATGACATTGAGTTCAGAGCAGCACTTAATCTAAATTTCCAAAAATTGAAAATATCGCCCATACGTCTCAAAGACTGGCAAATAAGGAAAAATGATGAAGAATTTGAAGCTTGGCTATCCAATCAAACACTCCCCTTCCTGTTCTTTGACGGGGCAGCCAAGGGAAATCCAGGAATGGCTGGAGCAGGAGGCCTAATTATAAACCCAAAAGAATCTTCCATCCACAGGTTTGCATGGGGTCTAGGCCACACCACAAGCATCCAAGCTGAAGTCATGGCTCTGTTTCAAGGGATCAAAATGCTTAAAGAGCTGGGGCACACAGAAGCAATTGTTTTCGGAGATTCCCAAGTTATCATCAATGCAATGGTGACCAATACAAATCTAGCAGATCTTCGACTTGCAAGGACAATTTCAAGAATTAAAGGCATGACCAAGCTCCTAAGACTGGAATTCTTCCATATCCTGAGAATCAATAACAAGGAAGCAGATGTAGAAGCAAATAAGGCAGCCCAGTTAGACGCTGGAACTATTCTCAGAGATAATGAAATCTCTTGGGAACCAATTCCCTAAAAATCTTTATGTTTTTCTGTCTTTTGCTAAAGCAGTTCGTTTGTATTCATAAGCTTGGGAAATTAGCAGAAAAATTCCATGTGAAAAACTGTAAAAGGAAGCGATTCACAAGCGTTTGTGGCATGCTCCGCTGATTGGAGAGATACCAAGAAACCAGTCTCATCTCTTGTAACCGAATTTATGGCATTTTTCCAGGTAGCTAATGAAAGTCCCATAACCGTTTATGTAAAAAAAAACAATTGAGAGGGAGAGGTGGGTCCTTTGTCCCACAAACAAGGGGGTCTCATACACCAATTTGGTGTCGATCTTGGCCTTGAAATTAAAATTGGAGTGAATCCCCACCCTTGAGCTTATCTTGATTGCTAATTCACCTATTCAACAATCAGACGGACATGGGCACAATCAATTATTTGATCATGCCCATGTCCATCCAATTGCTGACGAATCAACAATCGAGATAAATATGCCCAATCTCCATGGTTTAAATTCAATGAATAAAATATATATTTTTAATAAAATTTATTAGTAAAATGGCAAATGATTCTTTATTCTATAATTAAGAAAATCTCACACGCTAATACAATAATTTAATTTGGTATCTAGTGAATAACCTTATTATTATTATCATAAAAACCAATACCTTCATCCATCATCCATTTGTTTGATCGGAACTGGACTCTCCATGGTCATGGATCTCATTTTGTTTATCTTTTTAACCAATATATACAGGCATATGACAGAGATGAGCAATCTACCTGCTATAGACCCGCACAGAATGGCCACACTTTTCAGAGATTTTCCTGTAGCGTAAATGATCATTTATGTTTATGAGAAATCGAAGCACTCAAGTTGTTCTCACAACTTCAACAATAAAGAGAAGATAATTTAAAAGAGAAAAAAATTAATTAAACATTACTCTGATGCACTGTAGCATTGCTGGAAAATAATGTGGAGAAGGGGTATGTCTCAAACCGAATTCTACAACTTCCAAACAATGCTTTGAATCCTTCATTAACCATAAAAGGCTAGAGCATTTTGACCGTTATTAACAAAATGCTCCTATATTCCTAAAGATATCATTCTCATAAACCATGCATTCTCTCCTATTGCTACATGTTCTTATGATACCCAAAACTTTAAAGAAGACTTATTTGAGGAATAAAGGGCTCCGAAGTTAGAGTGATGGTTTGAGACCACATGGAACCCGTAAAGGAAGTCCTAGAACCAATAACATCCCTCAAAGCCTTATAGCGTAAGGGAAACGTGACACCAAGAGGGGTGACACTGAAGGGTGGAGTCTCCGCTGAGATAGGAATTTCACTACTCATTACAACGGATGCTTCACTTACGATGGGGGGTGTGTCATCCATGTCAGAGGAAGAAATTGGGACTGAAACACCAAGAGGAGTACTAGGAACGTCCTCTTCAGAAGGCTCCCAAACGGGATTCCAATGAATATCGTAAAAATCGTCTTCTGGAGCGCGAGAGTTAAGCGGTTGGATACTCGGAATAACAGGGAGAGTACCACTATCAACCGGTGTCTCAGGAGCAACAGAAGAAGGAGACCCTTGGTCACTCAGAATGGGAGACGGGATCAATGATTCCACCAGGATGATTCGATTCAAATACCCTAGGAAAAACTAACGAGAAAGGACCCTACTCAAGCTAACGCAAACAAGATCGAATAGGGTAAATGTGAACATGGTCGAATAAATTTTAAGACACAAGAACACAACTTGAACTTTTCATCTTTAAAGAGTCGAGAAAAGGACCAAAAGATGACTCTAGTCGCCTTTGAATGTTTAATGAGCCTGAAGTGACAAGTGCTTAGATGAACCTTTTCTTTTAGGGAGTCCGAAAAGGAGCGAAAGTGACTACTCTGGAGAACTAGGCAAAAGGTTTACCAGACAATCCGTAAAACTGCATATACACCTTGGAAATCGTATGAAAACCAAGGACTTTCTCTACAGCAATCAATCTTCCCGAATGCTGTGTTCGGTGCATTACGGCTTGTAAGGCGGCAGACATGGCTTCCTATGGATAAAGGATGATAACCTAGTGGGGTCTCCCCATATACTCGACGTACGTGGGAGCACAAGTCGTACTAGACCACTATTGAGTCACAAAGGAGGAATCACCCAACCTTGGTGAAAAACAAAAGTGACTAGGTTTAATGACGCCGGAGCAGCGTCTCTACCTAGACCTCTAAAATGTGTGTGTTATGTTCCAATGCATTGTTAGATTCATTCAGTTCATTTTAGAGTTGATCTTGGATTATGTTTCAGTTTTCAGGCCTTACCGTATGTATATAATAAATCCTAGGATGCAGCTAGAATGCACGAAAAATCCTTTTTCTTCGATGAGCACCTACCTACGGGAGGGTAGAGAAATTATTTCCAAACCAAGAAAACCAAGACAACAATGGAACCCACTCAATGCATACAGACACCAATCTCTAAAGTTCACAGAAACTACTAATGAGAGATCTTTTTCATTTGTTTTCCAATATGCAAACTAGAAATGCAAATTCACTTTCACTTTCGTACTAAATGAATGCAATCTTTTCGATTTTGATGTCTTTAAATCTGGAAAAACAAACAAGCGACAAGCAAGCGTGGAAAAACCCGATTGACCCAAATAATTGTAATCTATGCTCGGTAGTGAAGAGATTGAATCAACATGCAAAATTGGTTCAATGACATTCACTAAACAATCAACCAAAAACAAGCTCAAAGGAAGGCTCAAACAAATCAACAGCAAGCTGCAAATGAATCTTTGAGTAACCAAGCGACCAAGCAAAACTGATCCAAAAGACTTGAAACAATGAAACTAGGCCACAAAGCAAGAAAACAAGATTCAGTCAACAAAGCTCACAAAAGGGTGCCTTAACCAATAAATAGTGAAAAACAAGTCATCAAGCGAGTGAAAAAAGCAAGGGGCTAGCAAGATTGATGGCTTCAGGAGGTAAAATTGAACAAAATCAATTCTACAGCAATCAGCACGGGTAATACACAAGCAACATGCGCTGATAGAGCAGTTGCCGCATCAACAAAGCGATGTCAGCATGGAAGTACATGACTTTCCCGCAATGGTCCGATTTCCAGAACCGTCGCGACTGTTAGGCATAATTACGTGATGAACATGATACTATAAAAGGTCATGCGTGATGACAGTGCGACTGTTACAATTAAATCCGCGATGAAGCTTAAAAATAGTGACAGGCGAGTCAAAACTCCCAAATCAAGAACAACCAATCCTCCAACCAAATAAGGGTATCTCCCAGATCAACCCAGGAAACAAAAAAAAAGACTGATGACTAATCCCCAAGCAACAAGAGAGACCAAATCAAAAAATCAAGGCAAGAGCAAACAAGAAAACACAGGCTAAAGCTCCTCCCTAGCGGAGTCGCCAATTTGTGATGCAGGAAAGTGTTCCCTCTGCGGATAGAGGCAACCCCTCTAGCCCTAGAGTGGGTCTAGTCACAAACAAGGACAGATCAATAATGGCTTTCCTTAAACAGTTCAAGTTGGGGGCCTACCTCAACCGGTGGTCGATGGAGTTCCATTGCGTCGCTCCAGCTTCCGCTTCCTCAACGAGTGATCAACCTTGAAACAAAGCAAATGAAATACAACAAAGCACATAACCAGATACAACAATGAACTATTTACTCACAAAGTCAAGAAGTCATGAGCTATCAAGTACATTACATACAAGACATAGGAAAACATCATTGATTGCATTAATAATAAAATAAGAGTCAGCTTACAACCAAAGTCTTGACGTCAAAAGCCTTCTCAGAGAAGAGTCCGGCCAGCATGTTCTTCAAGAATTCACTCTTTAGAGATGGATCTCCAAACATACAAGAGCTCTCTCACTCATAAACCTCACACAAGATCAAGGCACTTCACAACCTTCCACAAACTATCAACAATTCCACACTTATCACACTCACACCAGCTATCTAGCAAACTCACAAAGCACTCACAGCACTGCTCAACTAGCCATGCATAGCAATGGTGAGAGTTTAAATAGGAGAAGGAGTCTCCATGAAAGGTGGAAAGGAGAGCTTATCACCAAGGAAGGTAGCACAATTGACGGAACTGCCACACCAGGTAAGGAAGGGGGACATAAACAAGGCCAACAACTAGGTCTGGAATCATCTGGAAGGCCGACTGTTGGAACAATTCGCCCAATCTGGATCATCGCGGGCACAGAACTGATCTTCAACGCTGACATCGCAAGTGAGCAGTGTAGATAGTCAGATCATCGCCGAAGAGACCACATAGCCCCGCGCTGGTGCTTAAAATCGGGCCATTGTGGGAATCATGTGTACTTCCGCACTGGCAACGCGGTCGGTCTGTTCATGAGCGCCTTTCAGCGCGTTTATTAGACCAATAGCTGCGATGAGGTAGACAAATTTGGAAAAGTGGGTCAATTGGCAACTTAGGAAAGCATTTGTCTGTCATAAGCATGTTTGACTTGGACACATGACATAGTGAGAAGACCAGGAGTGAAGGCGGTGGTAAATTACTGTGTAACACCTCCTGCCCTCCAACATTGTCTATCACTTCATCTTTGAACGATGTCATAAATGGATTATGGACACATGCATCATTAAGCTTCCATAGATCTATGCAAATCCTTATTTCGCCCTTTTGCTTCTTTTCTTGAACAACCTTTGGGCTCACCCAATCAGATCCTTCAACACGTTCTATGATGCCTACCTCCAGCATCTTATCCAGCTCCTGGTGAACCTTTTCCTTGTACTTAGGATTAAGGCGGTAAGGCCTCTATTTAACAGGCTTCACGTCTGACTTCAATGTGATCTTCATAATGCCAAAATCACCGATTATGCTCTTTATATCTAAAAACGTAGTTGGAAAGAGATCCTGGAATTTGCAGAGTAATTTAGCAACTTTATCTACTGTAGCGTCATCCCAGTAATCTCCAATTTTCATGAAGTTTGGTTCTTCCTTAGTTCCAATGTTTACTTGCTTTATTTTCAGAGGTGCAGAGATGTACGGGTTTTGTATTTGTGGTCCTTCGACTTCGTGATTCCCTTCTACCTCTGGAATATTGATGTTCATTAGGTCTTCTTCTCCTCTTCGTAGGTCACATTATAACATTATAATGTGTGGTGCAACTAGCTGCTCCAGTCTAGTTGGGTCCATTCCATAGGTTCCTTCGGTGTTCTAAAGATAACTACCTTAATCTCTTGTAGTGTTTCATCGACGCTAGCAAAGCCATTTTCAAAACTGAAATTCAATAAGAACCCTTCCTTCAATACATCCCACTCCACAGTGCCATGGCAGAGCTCTGTTTCCAGATACCAGTTCATAGGAATTGTGTCCAAGGTATGAAAAAATATGTGTACCCATTCTGGCTAGGATTTTTTTCCCAACGCTTTAGTCCGCTTTGCTAGGTGATCATGTGGATCATCCCTTCCATTATACTTCTAATTCATTCTGGTGTGAGCACCCCTAAACTGTAGCTTCATCATTCTTCTATAATATTGTCATCTAGCAAAACTATCCTTATGTGTACAACACCATCGTGCAGGAGTAGCACATAGTGCCAAATCTATTGTTTGGAAGCAGTGGTCCTTAGGGACCTAACACTCAAATTCCTCCAAACACAGATCTATATTAGTTAAACCAACATAATAAGGTAATTTTCTTACCTTCGATGAAACACAGCGTAGCGAATTCGTCATCATATTGCATCGCAATGTAGAAACTTCATGTAAGTGATTCTACTAATTCTCTAACTCCTTGTCTAAATCGAAGGTGCAGGAACTCTCTCGGTCCCATGCGATCTGCCCATCTACCGTCAGATTGATCCAGTCCTGGTCTCTTGTTGTTATTTTGTAAATTTGATCCAGTTCATCGTCACTTTCTTCATAATCATGGATTGGTTCAGTATAGTGTGCCCCTTTTGCAAGGTCCATAAGCACTACAACCCTAAGCAACTTTATTTCAAATGAAATCATTCTTTTCTTCAAATTGATGACCCAATTCATTTCAATAGCCCAACTGATTCCCAGGAGTGCGGGGTAAGGATTATTGTCATCGACAATTTCTATAACTTCAAAGTCTGCCATCGCACTCGCACCTTCTATATCCACCATTACCCCATATAATCATCCCATGGGGATGATTTTTTGCTGGCTCGCCCTCTTGAGCTAAGTCAGAGATCACTGCAATGCAGGTCGCCCCATCCTTTCCCATGTCTGTTACGGTAATATGTTCACATCAAACCCCAAATCCAAAATGACCTGGTCCATCTCATAATCACCTATCTGCATTGTTAGCCTCATCTCTCGCCCTATTCGTGCCTTATTCTTGCCAATCTTTCTGACTGCGCGGTGTTCATTAGGGGCCTTTTCCTTGCTGGGAAATTTATTTATTAGTTCCTACGGGCCTTCCATAGCACATCAGTTTCATGTAGGTCTAGAAGGATCAAAATCTGTAGGTGCGCTGAGTTCTTGTATCTTGCGCTGGCTTTTTGAGGTGGAGGCCTCCATGAAGCTCTTCTTAGCTTCCAAAAATTTTTCCTTAGCGTGTCGAGGTCAAATTCAGCTTCTTTCTCTAGCGCTTTGTGGAACCATCCTTCTTCTTCAGGCTATTTACCTTTATCAATGGCAGTCATCATTCCACTTCTTAGCACAATATTAACGCTTTGATCTTCTTCGCGGGGGTCAACCCTTATCATTTGTAAATTCTACTTCAGTTGCTGAGGCTATGTTCTCTTCTCTTGAATTTTAGCTATTAGCACCGAGCATTCTTCTATAGTATGGTCAAACTGTGTGCAGTATTGACATGATGGGTGTGTAGGACTCTGGTAGTTTCAAGCATATTTCCCTGACTGTTTGCAGTTGTAGCAAATAATCTGACCACGACCTCTACCAGGTCCTTCTCCTCCTCGGCCTCATCCTCGACCCTGATAACCTCCGCGCATGCCTTCAGTGCCTTGATCTAGAGGCTGAGTTTCTGCTTGCATGCAATATGTAGGGGTTATTTCCATCTTCAGCTCATAGCTTCGATAGGGGCGCTCATCGTGGCCCATAGATTTGCAAAAATTACATAACAACTGTTGGGGTGTCTAAACGAACTTCTAAAGTAAATGGAAATTTTCCATCACATGTTTCCTAGTAACTTGACAATTGGTGCACCACAACACAGCCCCCATGCTCAACCCTACTCAAGCTTTTGGTTTAAGGGGAACTGGCCCCCCTCCTATAATATAATTCGCGTACACAGGACAATGATCCTTATCGTGCTCATGGCCCTTCCACTTCAAACATCGAACTTTTATGCGCACTTCAGGCTTAATTTCCTTGTCTTTCTTCAAACTCTATGATTCTAGGTGCAGGCTTGCTAATTGTGAGTGGAACCGTTGTACCCCTAGGTTTGTGTCCTAGATAGGTGATGCATGCAGTCTCGTCACGATCTCGAAGGCTTCTGTCTGTGTTTCTATATTTTGTTGTGATAAAGCAATTCTCGAGTGGGGTAAAAGCAATGCTATAAACCATTCGCGATGCTGGCTATCTATGATCTACATGTTAGCCTATCTGATCTCACACTTCAACCTTTGATCAAAGTCCCAAGGTGTCTCCTTGACCCTCATCATGATCTCTTGAAATCCAATTACTAACTATGAGTTAGATTTAGGTTTACTAAACTCTTTGTTCAAATCTGTCTTAGTCTCTACTAGAATTGCAAGAGGATTATCAGAGCAATACTTAATGTACCAGGTTAGCGTGCAATCCTGAAAAGCGGTAACCAATTGCACTTTCTTTATATTATCATCAGTGATCTGTTGAGCTGTCCATACAACATTCACAACAAAATAGAACTTCTCACGATCTTCACTTCCTATGCCCTTGAAGATTGTCATTTTCATTACGTTCGCCATGTTCAAAGGTGGTAGTGGAGGTGGAGGTGTGGATGAAGGTGTATGTGGTGGAGGTGGAGGCAATAGTGGAGTGGATGGATAGTTTTTCTAGGAATCCCTTGAGTGATTAGCTGAATAGTGCTACGTAGCGTAGTCTTCCCCACCCCTTCGTCATCACTTGAAGGAGGTCTAATCAAGGGACTATACTCTGGTCCTGATCCTTCAATATTTCTAAAGAATCTTCCACTTTGCATAGCTCCGAACATCAAGGCAATGGCATCACCTGTTTTTCACATAACAACATTTTAATCCAAGTATTCAATGATCTTACATACTTACCTCGCGGTCCTTTGAAGAATCTTCACTCTGCTTCGATATAGCTGACTAAGGTATCAACTGTAAATTCTATAACAAATCCTCCTAGAATTCGATTGAGCCAATTATCTCCAGATCGGGTGATCTTATTTTCAGAGGCTTTTGGTCGTCGCACTAATTCTGGATTCCACACTATAGGACTATCGAGCTTCCACCTTCCTTGATTGTTTGTCAACTTGGCTAACCACTCGTACAGTTCAATTGGGAAGATGCAGAAGAAGATTTCATGTATCTCTGTATACAGATATTTGTCCAACCAATCTTCCTTTGATAGGTGCGAATTCCTATTTTCTTGCACCGTGAACTCGTGAATCTTTTGATCCAACCACTTTTCAATTTCTTTCTTAGTTGGGTTCCAATGATGCAACATCACACATCTCTTTCAAGGATATCCTAGTCCTGGCAACGGAACCATTGGTTGGCTTAGGGGGTCCTACTCAAGTTCAGAGTTAGTTGCTCCAACCAATAAAACCCTACACTACTGGCCCTTCCAGCAACAACCCATGTAGCGTAGGTTGCAGTCTCACCTGAAGCAGTATGGGGGGATGCAAGAACCAAGTTTGTGCATCCAAATACTAGTGTGATTTCTTCTAGTACCTTGGATCTGCCTTCACACAAATCGATAAAATCCTAGGGTTTGTTACTGCAACTTAGTTAAAGCGGCCTTCAAGCCTTCACAAAGGCCCACGATTAGCACTTGCGGACATTTAAGAAATGACTCACATGCTTACACGCATCAAAAAGAAATCCTAACTTGGATTTCACACAGATCTACTTAATTCACTAAAAAACATAAGAAAAATCACCAGAGTCTTCATGAAAGTGTTTAAACATGCATTGCGTACATTATTAAGATATATTCAAGATAATCATGTAGAATTCAACCAGTATTTCATAAAACAATTCATTTATCAACAACATCTAACATTAAAAGATACAATAGAAACACTCAGTAATTCTTCAGAAAATTTTCTTTTATTGATCTTCAATTCATAGATTACAAACTCAAATTACCCTGCACACTCAATTGCAGGGGTCCACACACTCAGCTGCGGAGCCTTTCTTTCGCTATCTAAGCACAGAAGTAGATATTTCCTGCCTTAGCTCTTGCCCAAGACTCTTTAATCAACCCAATCCTCTATCTTAGTTCTATCTAGTTAGTTCTTCATTTCGATAAGACTCAACTATTTATAGTATTTTTCATACAATGCCATGGTCCGCGAACCATGGGTGAATCTCAAAACTGACTCAAAACTTATCCAAAACAAGAGGCTAAGCCCCTTTGACTCCTATTCATCTACACGCTCCGCATCCACAAATCGTAAAGACTTTACATCATTTACAAAATTGTACCAAAATTTGGGTTATCTTAACCCCAAACTAACCCAGGGGACCCCATCCCAACACTCATGGTCAGACATCACTAACCATCACTATATTGGCCTCTATCCAAGTTGTTTAGAGCTCCAAAGTGTTTGTTCCAACCAGGGGTTCGAGGACTAGTAACCTAACCCACAGTTGTTGTCGGGCTTCCAGAGCATTTGTCCAACTAGGGACTCTAGGTTTTGTGACTCAACCCACTAATGGTTTCAAGATTGTTTGTCCAACCAATGCTTCCAGGACTAGTAACTCAACCCAAGATGTTACAAGGCTTCCAGAGTGTTTGTCCAACCAAGGCTTCTAGGAACTAATAACTCAACCCACAGCCAAAGGCCCAAGAAAACCAACCAGAAAACAAAAGTAAAACCCACAACACCATGACTATCCAGGAAATGGAAAGGCTATGCAAAACCACTGTCAATCCAAGAAATCCTCCATGCCAATGAAAAATCATAACCAAATAACCACATGCATATGCGAGGAATGCCAAAACTAGTAAGAGAACCATACATGCAAGGAAAACTCGTTGTAGTTGTTCATCTTGATGTCCCCCTATGCTTTCCTACTTTTCCTTTTCCTTCTTGCTCCAAATCCCTAGTATGTCACTCTCCTCCAAGAGTGCCCCAAGAAAACTCTAAGTGTCCAAGAGTATGAGAGAGAGAGAGACAATAGAATGAGAGCTCCAAAATTGAACTAACAAAAATCTATGCAAAAGCTACCAACTGATCCTCGTAAGCCTTTTTATCAATGAGGCCTCTAATTTCTTCAATTTTCCATTATTTTCCTTCATTTTCCTCCTCACATGCAACCTTTGACCTTTCACCTCCCTTTTCTCCTATTTTCCATTATTTTCATTTTTAAAATGTCAATAAATGCCTCATGCCTTTCCAAAGCCTTTGTCATTGCCTTTGCCAATTTCCATAACCATTAATAAACTGAAATGAATACCCACTAGGATGTTTCGCCCAACATTCAGCTTGGAATATGTGCCATGACCAAGGTCTTATTTTACCTTTATTAAATTTTACATGGATTTTTTACCAGGGTTGTTACAACTTACTACTATAGTAGTAGCTTCAACCTTCAATTCTTCATCAAACATGGCACTTTCCATATTTCCGCAATCAATCCTTGTTTCGAAAAAGACACCAAAAATTTCATCAACATAATTTTCATCCACTTTGTGGTGAGATATCTGAGCATGCATGTGCTCATTAACAATTTCAACTAGACTAAATTCATTATTTGTTGTTGGATTCATGAGAGATGCACATTTAGCTCTACAAGCCATTACTTCATATGAAAAATTGTCTTTGTTATTCTCAAACTTAAATGCCCCAAACTCTTATGCAAAGAGGTCATCATCAACTACAATCATACCAACTAGATCACACATGTTATTCATGTCTTTATTGGAAGCTTCACCATCATAAACAAGGATTATTGTTGGATTCACCAATTCACAACTCACTTTTTAGTCACCATCCACATGTGTCTCGTCATAATGGGATTCACCATCATCTTCCACTAGAGAAATTTTGAGGTCTAAGATGGGCCTCGTAAGAAAAATGTACAACCAAAACAAACTTTATAAGAACCAATGGGATTCAAGATGATGATGTAAACCATGGGGGATAATTCACCATTTTTGGGTATAAAAGTAAAAATATTAAAAAATAATAAAACTACTTTTTTCAGCTTGTATTTTCAACTTATCTCCCTAAGAGTTTATTCAAATTTCGAGTGGGAGTACTCATTGGATGAAAAATTTAATTCCTCATCCAAGGAATACTCATGTTGCATACTTTCGATGGACCTTGCTACACAAAAAATGAGAAATACATTAAAAAACATGATTGTAATCACATTTTTCATGTATTTCTAATTTTTCGTGTAGCAGGGTCCATTAAAAATTTGCAACATAGGTACTCCTTGGATGAGGAATCAAATTCTGCAGCCAATGAGTGTTCCCACTTGAAATTTGAGTAAAACCATAGGAAGCTAAGTTGAAAATACGAGTTGAAAAAGTAATTTTTCTTTCTTCCCTCTAAAATTTGATGATATAATCTAATCTTATTTTATTATTTCCACTATTATTTTATAATTTCCTTAGGAGGCCCATTTTAGACCTCAAAATTCCCCTAGTGACCATCCATGTTACAATGGGGTTGTCGTGCATCTATGTGCTCTTACTCTAGCTCACACGTAGAGGTTTCAACTTCTCACTCTGCAATCTTTTATGTGTCTTCTTCATCTATATGCATGCCTACATGATGTGCTTCACTTTTATAGTCTTTATGACCATCATCCACATTTGAGTGGGATTCTCCAAGCTTCGTTTTCCTCCTAGAGTCTTGCTCATTTACTCTTAGACTTGCAGTTAACTTTTTATTGTTTCTTAAACATATTATAACATAGTTTGTTGCTTTATGTCACTTTATACCAAATTCTACTTCTAGGGTCTAACACGCTTCTTAGGAAGATGTAGCTTTTGCTACCTTGCATAAGGAATTCTCATCCAATGCATGTTTTATAAGATCCAATACTAATGTATCACATACTTCATCTTATGGGTTATTAGACTGATACTCAATCAACTCTTTACATCGAAGAAATGTTTTCATTTTGACAGTTCCCAAAAATTATAAAATTTACTAGCAAATTTTGGAGGTGTTACCGTATTTATCCTGATCCATTCAACCTCAAATTTTTTTACTTCATCTACTTGTCTTTTAGATGCCTTGATTGTGGAGAGAACCTCTATGAGATCTTCAAAATACTTTGTCTCTTCCTTTCGATTTCTTTTCTTTGTTTGCTTCACTCTTACTTTGTGACACATGGTTGTCATATTTCTTTTGTCTTCTACCTTCCTTCCTTATTGTGTCAACGTTCTATAAATGAATGTCACATACACTTGAGTATCTTTAAAAATAAACATTTTAACCTTCACTTTAATGGTGGCTCCCAACAACTACTAGTAAGTTTTCTAAGATCTTCTATGTAGATTCTTATGGAGGCTCATGGCTACAACTTATGATGGAGACTCCTTTTTTGGTTAGTGGTGGTGGCTCTTTCCTCTTGATATGGTGGTGGCCCTATAGGCTACTCATCCTAATCTTTTAGTAGTTGGGTTTATAAACTCTCAACGAGCTCTAGTTTCTACTTATGGACCAATGGATGAAAACTTCGATTTGCAGACTACTCACAATTGCCAAGGCTCTTAGTGGAAGTAGCTCATGACCTTTTTAACTTCTTTTGTTCTTTGAAACCTTGCTAAACCTTGCTTTGATACCACTTGTTATTTAGATGCAAAGATAAACATGAAAACACAAGACAAATAAGTACACAAGCTTCTTCTTGAATAAACCAATTCTATTTATTAATTATTCTCTCATATAAATCCACCAAGTTGTTGCTATTCTCTCTTCTTACTTCAAATTACAATGACCCAACCATGAATATATAAGCACTAAATTTTCTAGATATGGAATCATGCAAACTCTAAATTTCTTTTCTTCATGCAAACTATCACTTGATGCTTTAACTAAACTTTTCTAACTTCACTTTAACATAAGTCAACATTTTTCTTTTTGTTCACTTGGATTTTCTTGACAATGCATTACCTTTTTAACTTTGACTCACTTGACTTCTAATATTAGACTTACTATTGCTTTCCTTCACTTAACTTAACTCTTCATACATTGCATGCATACAAGAGTACTTACTATTTCTATCAAGTGAAATGATTTTGATGTATGACAGAGTCGCGATCGATGGCAGTAAATGAAATAGGAATTTGGTGATAGGTTTGTATGAATTGTGTAATCTTATAATTTAGATATCTATACGAGACTATGGTTCACTTGATTGTAACACATTTGAATATTTAACAACTGTTAGGCTAGTTAGGTTATTGATTCTACAAGATTACTTTCATTCATATCATTTGCATATTGGTTATGTTAAGGCATAATTGTATGGAATGATTTAATATCTACATAATTCAATAAGTGTTAAACTTATGAATTTTAATAATCGCGAAATATAAAAAGTGAGGTGTACTATATAATCACATAGTTTGAGATTGAAAAAATCGATTAGATGAAATGAGTCACGATGCACCACAAACCTATAGTGATGGGCCATCTAGGTGCGCTAAGTTAGTCTCCGATGTGGGTGACTATAGGGACATAACAATGGATTTTTAGGTTAAATTAAAGTTTATGCTAGAGATACTCTTTCAACCTACTTTGTAATTTATTTTTATGTATCTCTATTAAGTGAAGAAGACAAATTACATAGTTGTTATTGCCTAGTTTGAAATGATATCAATTACTAATATTACTTGGTTTCTTAATAATGCATTCATGATTTTCTAATTAGTAGATGAAAATATTTACAAACATCTTAATACCTAACAATAAATTAATATAAAAAAATATTAAACTGCATTTTGTAGATATATATTTTTTACAATATTAGTAGAAAGTTTATTTACAATAAGAAAAAATTTAAATACTAAAATATTATCTAAGAAATAATTACATTATTGTCATTTATCTCTTTGATATATTTGTTCAGTAGTAAAAAGAAAATTGAAATGTGAGTACAAGACATGCAAGAATCAAATTTCGGATTTTTCATTTAGAAAGAGAAAAATGAAAGTTTAAAATGCATATATGGATGATTTTTTTTTTTTTTTTTGATTTCCTATGCATATTTTGATATATTATATATATATATACTATATAATATTATATGTATATATATTAATATATCTATTATATATATAATAATATATATTTATATATAATATTGTATCTAATTTCTTGCAAATTTATATCAAAGTTTTAGTTGAAGTAATTTAAAATTTTTCATATATTAAAAAAAAAAGCTCACGGAGTGTAACTGAATTGACAATCACCTTGTTATGAAGTATTATGTAAAAGCATGAGATTCAAAGTTCAAATCCTTGCAAGTTAGGTCAACCAAAAAATAATAATTTTTTTTATCTTTTTTTATTTATTTTTAGAATTGTGGTATTGTAAATGAATGTTTTGAAATTCAAAAATACTTAATTTTTAGTTTTATGTTATTTTTCATATAATTTTCAAATAAATATCATTAAATTGATACTTAAAAATACTTTAAATATTTAACTTTTTAAAATGTTATGTTTAATTTTATAATTAATTAAAAATAATAATATAGTTAGTTTATTCTAATGTGATATTTAATTAAAAAGATTAATGAAAAAGGAAAAATATAGGGGAGGTTGCAGTGAGAGGGGTGTTATTAAACCTCGAAGAAAATACTGAATTAAATTTCGCATGGGGTCTCGGTGAAGCCACGAACAACCAAGCTGAAGCGCTATCCCTCTCGCAAGGATTGAAAATTAGTGTTTCCAAGGTATCAGGAATCTAATCATTGTTAGCGATTCGTTGGTGATTTTCCAAAAGTGTTTGAATCTCTGTAAACATGAGCGCCTCATGGAGTCTCATTCCTTGCCTCATGGAGTCTCAATCCTCTCCAATCCTCATAAGGATAATGTACCTACTTAGGAAAATTGAAAATTTTAAAAATTTTCATGTAAAAAGAGCCAACAACCATGTGGCAGATACTCAAGCCAACATCGGAGCAGAGTTAGAACAAGGGTCCAAAATAATTAACAACAAACGTGATATATGTCATATCCCATAATGCAATCCCTATGGAGTACAGATGGGGTACGAGAACTAAGAATATTGTGTGGGAATTTAAGGTGGACAACATACAGAGGATGCGATAGAGAGCTTTGGGAGAAGGGAAGGGTAGTTGGAAGTTAACGAACATGTGGGAACGAGGCAAGAAGGTGACCATGTACCATGACATGTGTGTATTCGGCCCTTGGTCATTCTCCTGGTTATTTAATATGCATTGAGTTGAAGGCAGGTTTGGTACCATCGCTCCTCTGGTTGAGTAGGATCTAGCGGTGATGGAGATGGAGGGAAGTGGCGTCGTAATGTTACAAAGACAACAACCATTTATGGCTGACAAGATAGGGAGGAATGTTGGGAAGGACCATGCTCTTATTTATAGTGGATGGCAAAGGAAAATCATCTGTACGATATCTTTGGTGCAGGGGAGATTTTCAAGGAAGATGATATTTGCAAGCAATGGCGATGTGACGAAGTCTAAGCTCAGTGGGAGTATAGGGGATATAATGGACAACTCTTGTAAGTAAGCGACCAAGGAAATTATCAAATAAATTAATGAAAATGTGGCAGTTGTATACACTCAGTTGTCTGATCTTGGAAAAGATATGGAACTGCTCCAGAAATCCATGGAACTCCTCACCACAGTTGTCATGAATTTTTGTCATAATGTGGAGATTATTGAAGTGAAGGTTGACACAACCACCGTGGGTGTGCTCAAAGAAATCTTCGGTTGTGGGGATGACTATGCTCATCCACAGAGGGTAATGCTAGCTGAAGTTCGTGGTTTGGACCCTGGGGTTGGCGGACTAGAGGAACTGGCATTGCTTCATGTTGAGGTGACGGGAGAAGATGAACCTAGAAGTTGCTCATAGCGACTGTTTCACCTTTTGAATTCTATGATTTGTCGAGTTGTAGTATATTGTAGAGTTTTCTAGAAGGTTTGCAATACAAAATATGTAAAAAGTATGTATGTGAATAATATAGGTAGCAATAGGGTCTCTCTTATTGTTAATTTGTTGATCAATTATGAGGGTAAGAACTCTATGTTTGTAAAGGACCTAGTCTGTTTCCAGTTTTATTAATGAAAATTGCTACCCATTTTTTTAAGAGGAAAAATATAATATAAAATAAAGAAATTGACATGATTAAATTTCATGTGGTTTGAATATCTATTTTCAAAAATTGAAAACATAATTATCCACTATCTACTCTTGGAATTTCATCTCGAATGGTAATGGCTTTGTCTTAATTGCTAATAGTCTTAAATGAGTAATGGGTTTCGTCTTAATTGTCATTGTATTAAATATAAAGTTGTCTTAAAATACTTTTGTGTTTGTCTTAAATATAAAGTTTTGTCTTAAAATATTTTTGTCTCAAAGTACTTTTATCTTAAATATAAAGTTACCTTAAAAATAATTTTGTTTCATTTTTTTTTTGTCTTAAATATAAAGTTTTGTTTTAAAATATTTGTCTTAAATTGTTTTTGTTTTAAAATATTTGTCTTAAATTGTTTTTGTTTTAAAATATTTTTGTTTCAAACTTTTTTTGTCTTAAATTTTATATTTAAAACAATTTTATGGATATTAAACTTTAATGTAAAATAACTAAAATAAAAAGTGGCTTGTTGAGACAAAATATTTCTTTTGTCTTAAAAATAAGTAGTAGTGTATGGTATCTCATCAGAAAAAAAGGTGCATGTTCCTTAATTAAAGTTAGGGTTTCATTTAAATCATTTAAAGGAATATTGTACGGATATTGTGTCGTATTTGATGGTATCTGATCCATAGGAGAAAAACGTCAGTGTTGCTTAATTATTATATGCTTCTGGAGATTTAAGGTGGAATTAATAAATAAAATTTAGTGAATTTATTTTTGTTTATTTTATTTTTTTAATTTATATATGGATTCAACACATCCAAAGTTCACAACTCAATCTTTTGATTCCAATAGATCTCTATTTGATTTATGGCAAATTCAATTGAAAAATATGCTCTAAAATCCTCCAAAACCTATACCAAATAATTTTGTGAACATGTTGAAGTGATATAAAATGACCCTAAAAGTAGGTGTGGTTTTTATTGAAAATGTCTCACAGCTAAATTTTTATGGTAAGATTCAGTCAACCAATTGAATGAAAATAAAGTGATATTCAATTATAAAATAAATTGGGCAATCATTTAACTTATTATATAGTAATTAAAAATCTACCAAATACTATAATAATATTCCATTACAAAGTAAATACTATATTCAATTACAAGTAAATCAAGCAATCATTAATTTCATTAATTTACTATATGGTAATTAATATCGGCCAAATCCTAGAGTGTACATCACCACATAAATAATTCTTGCTAAATTCTGTGTGAATCCTCTGTATCTTTTTATTGCTTGGGTCTGCAAAATCCGGCATTTCATGTGGATCTGGTAACTTCCAGATTTCCAGTCGTCGTGACGCGCATTTCTCGGGACTCGGGACCATTGTTATACATATCCACACGTCTATCGATTTCCAGTTGTGAAGTGTATGTAAACTTCTGCGTCCTTACTTCTGATCCGAAACTTCCTTCTATTTCTACTTTGTACGAAATTTACTTTGTACGAAATTTATTGTTTAATTTTTTTTAATTTATATATGGATTCAACCTATCCAGAGTTCACAACTCAAGTTTTTGGTTCCAATAGATCTCTATGATTTATATTAAATTCAATTGAAAAATATGCTCTAAAATGCCCCAAAACCTATAACGAATCATTTTGTGAACATGTTGAAGTGATATAAAGTAACACTAAAAATAGGTGTGACTTTTATTGAGAGTGTCTAACAGTTAAAAATACAGTTCAGTAAACCAATTAAATGAGAATAAAGTGATATTCAATTATAAAATAAATTAAGCAATCATTTAACTTATTATATGGTAATTAATATTATCCTATGATAATATTATATTCAATTACAAATTAAATCAAGCCATCATTAATTTCATTAATTTACTATATGGTAATTAATATCTGCCAAATCCTAGAGTGTACATCACCACATAATTAATTCTTGCTAAATTCTGTGTGAATCCTCTGTATCTTTCTATTGCTTGGGTCTGCAAAATCCGGCATTTCATGTGGATCTGGTAGCTCCCAGATTTCCAGTCGTCCTGACGCGCATTTCTCGGGACATATCTATCGATTTCCAGTTGTGAAGTGTATGTAAAATTCTGCATCCTTACTTTTGATCCGAAACTTCCTTCTATTTCTAAAATATACACTCACCTCAAAATTTACTTTGTACGAAATTTCAAACCTGTCATCCACGATTTGAAATATTGTGGAAGTATGCATGCGTTGTAAAGTAATCTGAAATATCCCAGAAGTATGGATGACGACTAAACGTAGACTAACAGCTGAGCAGCCGGCCCTGTACACTGCTTTACACTGCTTCATTCCGATATATTCGATCACTCACCAATATTAACAGAACCCTCGATTGGCGAAATTCTCTAAACAGGCGGGGCTTGGTTTTGAAAGAATCGGTGTTTCATAATATGGGGAGGTTTAATGGATACAATACCGTATCATTACACTTCGTTTTCTTAATCTGCTTGCTATTCATTAGTTTTCCTTTGGGATTTTCGGAGTTACGAGCTTCCGATTGCACGAACGATACTGGTTATGCTCACGGAAGTAGATATGAGAGAAATTTGAACACTGTTATGCATGATCTTGTTAAGAATGTAGAGAAGACAGGATTTAACACCTCTTGGCATGGCGACAACGCAGAAGAGAAGGTGTATGGCCTCGTCCAGTGCAGAGACGACACATCGACACAAGAATGCTCTAGCTGTGCACAGGAAGCGAGCATCACAATTCAACACCTTTGCGAGAATGACATAGGCGGCCGAGTGTGGTTCGATGTGTGTTTCTTGCGTTATGATAATTTCAGTTTCTTTTCAGACTTAGATACCCATGTCGTTTATATTCTCCACAATCCCCAGACTGTGAAGAACAATCCGGCTGGTTTTCAGAATGACGTCATGGATCTACTTCGTCCTCTGACTGGTGAAAATTCTGATCTCGCAAGCAAGCGATTAGCTGCAGATTTCGCTACCTCCTCTTTCTCTGACACGCACAGGGTTTTCGGTTTGGTTGAATGCTGGAGAGATTTGCCCATAGAACAGTGCAAATCATGTCTGTTAATAGCGCTTACAAAGATCTATCCTATTTTGGTAAAAGAAGGGGGCGAAGCGTTTTTAGGAAGTTGCAGAATTCGGTTCGAGACATATCCCTTCTCCACGTTATTTCCCAGCAACGCTACAGCGCATCAGAGTAATGTTTAATTATATGTTTTTTTCTTTATTGTTGAAGTTCTGATTTTCTGGGTTTGAGAAACAACTTGAGTGCCCTGATTTCTCAGAAACATAAATGATCGTTTACGCTACAGGAAAATCTCCGAGAAACGTGGCCATTCTGTGCGGGTCTATTGCAGGGGGATTGCTCGTCTCTGTTATATGCCTATATATATCGGTTAAAAAAATAAGCAAAATGAGATCCATGACCATGGAGAGTCCAGTACCGATCAAACCAATGGAGAAAGGTATTTGTTTTTAGGAATGGTTTTTTAGTGTGATTTTGTGGACTATTGGATGTTAGATCGAAAAATTTGAAGTAAAATTTTGATTTGTGTTATTTGAACTGATTTTTTTATTTTGTATATAGATTCAGTACCCCAAAAATATCTAGAGCACATTACCTATAACCTTGTGATTTCAATAAATTCTTGCCTGATTTTAGAGAAATTAGACTGAAAAAACTCACTGCAAAAACTTCCGAAAAAATTGGCTAAAAATAATAAATTTATTTTGCTAGATACCAAATTAAATTACAGACTCTGTTATTTATAAAATAAAGATTCATTTGCCATTTTACTAATCATTTTTATTAAAATATACATACTTTATTTTTTGAACTTTAACTCTGAGATTATTTAGTGAACCTGTCACATATCAACTTGAATTTGTGACATATTAAATAATACTTTAATTTGATTACATATTGGAAAATCCCTCTAAAAATCACATTATTTAACCCCACCAATTAGATAATACCCTTAATTTGATTACGTATTGGAAAATCTCTTTAAAAATCACATTATTTAACCCACTAATCTGAACCCAATACAATATCCCAATTTTAAAACCCCTTACTATCACTACATATTGTAAGTATTCATTTTTTTATTAACATATTTTTATACCTCTTCATACTTTTTTTTTACTCATCCTTATATCATTTTGTTATATATATCCCCAATATTAAATCACCTGATATAATATTCTCCCCAGTAAAATAAAGAAAAATAAATGTACAAATTATACTATATTAATATTTTATAAACATTACTACCATTATTCTTTGAAAGGTTAAGGTTTTCCATTATATGGAGAATTAACAACGCAGCATCTTCTAAAAACATTTCAAATACTTTTAGCTTCTAATGATAAAAAAATTTAATTTCCATGCTCTCTTTTGTATATGTATATAAAATTTTATCAGATTCGGAAAGTCGTGATGGCCTTTCGGGATCAGGATCGTTGTTCAATCCCCAAATAGTGTTTAGCTTGGACACATTGACTGAAGCAACAGGGGAGTTTCATGAAGATAATAAGCTGGGCGAGGGAGGCTTTGGTGCTGTGTACAAGGTAAGATGCAGAGTGCATTAGAACTATATAGGGTTTGTAATCTATGAATGGATGTTGAAATTTCCATAATCTTACAATGCTGTATTTACTCTGGGTTTCAGGGTATAACTTACGATGGCAGAGAAATAGCAGTGAAGAAGCTGTCCTTAAGATCTGCCCAAGGAACACGGGAATTTATGAATGAAGTAAAACTTGTTGCCAAAATTCAGCATCGAAACCTTGTACAGCTACTTGGTTGTTGCGTCGACGGACCAGAAAGGTTGCTTGTTTATGAGTACTTGCCCAATAAAAGCCTTGACAACTTCCTCTTCGGTAAGTGATCCTTAAATTTATTTTTCTGTTTACATGACTGTCTATGTTTTGGACTGTAATGATGTTGACATTTGGATGGTTGCTTGTTTTACAGACCCAGAAAAACGCAGAGTTCTTGATTGGCAAAAACGTTATAACATCGTAATGGGAATAGCTCGCGGCCTTCTCTATCTTCACGAGGATTCACAACTGCGCATTATTCATCGAGATGTTAAAGTAAACAACATTCTGCTGGACGACAAGCTGAATCCCAAGATAGCAGACTTTGGATTAGCCAGACTTTTTCCTGATGACGAGACTCATGTTCACACCACAGTTGCTGGGACATAGTAAGCAACTGTTTTGCTTAACTTTTAGAACAATTAGAAAGAATAATGGAGGTCATTTATTGCATAGATGTTAGGGAAATCAGATATATTACCATTAGGCACATTTCTCATATGATTTTTCTGGTTTTCTTTATGAATCAGCGGTTATATGGCTCCAGAGTATGCAATGTTAGGGCAACTATCTGTAAAATCAGATGTTTACAGTTTCGGTGTCGTTCTTCTCGAGATTGTAAGTGGGAGAAGACATACTGATATCCGCCTTCCTCAGGAAATGCAAAACCTTTTAGAATGGGTAAGCTCCTCTATTTTTATGAAACACTTGGCTTGGCTTAAACGAGGTTCACAGAAAACTAACTATAAATTAAATTGGGACTATAATCTTATGTTTCTGAATTTGCATAAATGCAGGGATGGAGATTGTGCAATGAAGGAAACCTGTTGAATATGATCGACCCGACAATAGTTGGATGTTTGGTGCAGGAACAAGCGTTGAAATGCATTCGTGTTGGCCTTCTATGCGTCCAGGCTGATGTGTCAAATCGCCCAGCAATGTCTGATGTTGTTGTGATGCTGTCAACCAGTTCAGCGGCCATACCCAATCCGACGAAGCCTGCTTTTGTTAGTCTTAGCTTTAGCGGGGATGGACATACAAAAGATGGAGCTGTTACCACGTCATCTGCCCCCTCGCAAATCCAGCTGTCAGTCTCCAATTTGTCTCGAGGTCCTTCTTCGTCAACTAATGGTTCGGAAGCTAGAGAGAACAATGTTGGACTCTTCGACAATTATTAGTTTGGAAGATAGTTAGATTATTGTCTGGCCTAGTTTAATGGGGGTACTAAAATGGAAATCTAGTTAGTTTATTGTCGGGCCTAGTTTAATAGGGTACTAAAATGGAAATCTCTGTTTCTAGTAGTGGTGTTGATAGTTTTAGGGGAATGATTTGAGAGTGAAACCTAGTATTCAATGTGATTAAGATTTTAATATATTTCTATACTTTGTAAATACTATTTAAATAAAATTCATAACTTACAACTCATGAATTTGCGAGATAAGAAGGGATAATTCATGAATTGCATTCAAATAGTGGAGGGGTTTTTCATTTTTTTCAATGAATAATGTAATTTAATTAATTAACCATTATAATTTTGCAAATTAAAAAAAAATACCTTTATTTATATTCATATTTAATAATATGAAACCATTTATTTTGATTTTTAATGGATTAAATTATCTATTTAATCATGAAATCGGTCAGTGTCGTATGGAATTGTATAAAGGTGTTTAATCAATGATGGGGATGCCCGTTAAAGCAGGCATCATTTTCATAGACATGGCTTCTCATGTACCTGCATTACAACGTTAAAAATTATGTTTACATCATGTGTGACACTATTATTTTAGTG
>APFE030055795.1:22813-57782 GCA_000404065.3 Pinus taeda | reverse complement strand
AAAGTATTCTGCTAGATACTATCCCCAGGGTAATGGTTTAGCAGAGTCCACTAATGAAGATCAATCAAAATCAATCAAGCGAACAATCGAACAAAATCATAGAAATTGGCACAAATCCTTAATGTTTGCATTATGGGCTGATAGGATAACACAGAAAGCTTCTATAGGAACCTCTCCGTTTAATCTTGTGTATGGAAAAGAAGCAATACTGCCCACAAACCTTGTTCTTCCTTCTTTAGCCCTAGTGCAGTTCATTGAAGAAGCTCCTTACTCTTCTATTCAGCTTAGATATGATCAAATCTTAAAGCTAGAAGAAGAAAGAGAAAAAGCCAAGGATACCCATGCCAAACATCAGAAAATCATCAAAGCAGCTTTTGATTCAGTCTCATCAGGTTCAAAACAATTCCAAGTCGGCGATTTAGTTCTGAAATGGGACAAAGCCCATGAGGACAAGGGCAAACACACCAGGTTCCAGAAGTTGTGGCTTGGACCATTTCAGATTTGTGAGAAGGTAGGCCATTCAACCTTTATATTGCAAGATTTAGCAGGTTTGAGGGATTCTCTCCCTGTTAATGGCCTCGTCCTTAAAAAATTCTTCAATTGAGAAGGTAACCCCTTCTCCTTTCATTTCTGTAGGATTTTATAGTTTGTAGGATTTTTAGGAAATAAAGTTTAAAGGCATCTTCCATTGACCTTTTGCTATGTTTGAAAAGTTGTCTCACAAAAGTATCATGAATATTTGCTTTCAAACAATAGAACTTTTAACCGAAAGGGATAATTTTTGGGAAATTAGGTATCATTGTATTTTGAAACCACAATTTAAATTTGGTAAATTCCTCCCAAAGCATAGAAGTAATATAAGTCATTTCCTGTTTTCAAATTGGTCTCAAAAGGTTATCAATATCAAAGATAGAAGTCAATTCAATTTCAGCATCTTCAACTCTTAACCAGTCATCCATTGACTCTTAAGGAAAAGATTGTTCATCCTATTCATTAAAGTTTATGATTATTCAGAGTGTAATTCTAAAATATAAGATATTAAAGATAAGAGGTCTTATTACAAGCCTACTTACCATGTTCATAGGGAAATAGTTTAACTGACATTACCAATACTGCATACCAAAACAGGGTAATGGCTTGAAATTGCAAGACAAGGAGTCTCATCCCGAGCTAGCTTGTTCAGTTAGATTACTACGAGTGAGTGGCATTGTCAACAGCTGGCCACCAAACCAGGGCAATGGCTTTTTTATCCTGTCAATGACATAAAAAAGAAAGATGAACAAAATATGAAAACATGTTTTGAATTCATTCTGATAATCACTCTTAATTGGATGGGACAATGGACAATTACATGGTTAAAAGGTATCCCTGTCGAAACTATAAACGTTTGGTGGCAGCAGAGGCTCTACCTATGACAGACGAGTTTACTATAAAGGCTGATTTGGAAAGATTTTCTATTTTTATCATTATAAACCAATAAAGGCCCATTTGAGACTTAAAATGTACTTATTTCAAGTTAGCAAAGGGAGGAAGTTAACAAAATTAGTTTCATGATATTCAGAATGCATAAATATCTAGTTATATCATAATTTTCCCTTGTAGTTGAAACTCTATTTCAAAAGGCTTAAGTATTTTTTATTTTTCTAGAGATAACTGGTTCTTCCAGCGAATCGCCAATTGTTGTGCTCTACAAACAACCCCCCATTTCATATAATTTTTATTCATAAAACATCAACCTATGAAATGGGTCCCTTTAAAGTAAAATTGATATCAATACTTTTATTGTTCAAAAAGTTCGATAATCAAATGAATGCGTTTATAAAACCCTTTTTGAACAATAACCTTTTAAAGAAATAAAATGAATCTTGGTCATTGCGATAAAGCGATCGCAAGATCGCATATCACAAAGACATAAGAATTATACATAAGTGGCACAAAGCTTTCCGCCGATGCGATATCGCAATCGGCGATCGGCAATATCCAATGCACACCTTAAACCACCCTATGCCATTTGCCCTGATGTAATGCGCAATCGGCGTTCGGCGATCGGCGGTCTATTCCCACTTGAGTCTTGATGTGCACAAAGCTTTTCGCCGATGCGATATCGCATTCAGCGATCGGCGGTATCCAATACTCATCATTAAGGAACGCTCGTCATACACCTGATGCGATGCGATAAAGCGCGGTTTTCGATAACAAGTCGTTAAGTGATGGGATAGCTCAATTCATTCATATTTAAGGCTTAATCACTTGCGCTCAGCCGCCAAAACGTCCATTGCATGCTTAAGGGGATTATTCGCCCGAATAAGGATTTAATGGGCATTTAAAGGATGACAGGTTTTATACGGCCAATTAATGGGATCATGTCTTAAAATCTTTCTATGGATTGTCTCCGCGCCCGTTTTAAAAGCTGAATATCTTATTGCGCACCTATTCATATGTTATTGTCACTTGCAAGATTTCATTGTTATCTCTCTGTATTACGCGCAATTGCCTCTCTGTGCAGAATTCATTCATAGATAGGAGTTTGAGCATGATGGGAAAGAAATCAAAGAAGACTGCAGGTGCTTCCGCTCCACCAGTCACAGGACAAGTTGCTGTAAACAAGAAGAAAGGCCTAATATCTGATACTACATGCACGGGTCTCACCAGAGTTACTTGGCAAGGCACTTATGACTTAATTGAAGCCGAAAAACCACAGAAGACGGTAATAGAAGCTGGCGCGGATTTAATACAGAAGTCTGATTGCACTCTCAAAGATTTGGCCGTCTCTTTCCTTCACAGAATAGCAGCCAGGGAGAAAATTCTCCCATACACAGACGTTGTGCGATGGGCGATTGAAGAAATCCCAATCTTGGACAGAACTTTCAGCACCAGAGATGGGAGGATTTTCGGATCATTCAAAGCAGATGACCTAAGGCAAATGTATCATTTGCCCGAGACAGAGAAAATATATAACAAGGATTTCCTGGAGAAGTTTGCAAGCGAAAATGAAATTGAATCCGAACCCATCAAGGATTGGAGACAAAATCCAAACAAGCACAAACACGAATCTTCCGGTAAGTATTCGGTTGATTCTTTGGCTTCTCCTTATTGTTATGCGGGTATAATGATGTGTAGGCTATGGGGATTGCAGACTCTGCTAGTTTTACCATAGAAATGGTTCCTCTTATGGAGGCAGTAGTAAACAGTATAATTATGGATTGGGCTACTATTCTCTCGGATAAACTAGCAGTAGCTGTTCGGGATTTTAGAAATAAGACTGTGGTCACTGAAAGGAAAATCCCCCCATTTTACTATAGTGCATATATCTTAGACACATTATGTTTCAATTCCGAATTTCCTGTTCTCGGTTGGAGGTGGACTGCACAAGACCCCTCGCCCATTCATATATATCACCAAAAATTGTGGAAGTCTTCCTACAAAAACCATCTGTATCAAATCTGCAATGGCTTTATGGTGCCCATTTACTATTCCATTTTTGATAAACCCATTCCAAATATTTCCTATCAAGCTTCCTTTGATTTACCAGCAGTGGCAAGTTGGTTTAGGGAAGAGAAATTTACCTATATCAGAGTTTACGGCAGCCAAGCCAACCCACATGTTCTCCCTTTATATGTCCCAGATAAGCTGCTAGCAAGAAGAAATCGCCTATCAGATTACGGCTGAGAGTACTACACAGACTCTCAAAAAAGAAAAGAAAAGAGGCTGGCCCTCTTTTCCCTTGAAGTGTGGTGTCTTTACGCTGCATGATCTCAAACATGCAGAAAAGGAAGCCACAAAGATTCAATCTTTAGCTCTGGCCACAATCCCAAACAGGGCATTTGATCCAAAGCTAGTTGCCTATGCCGCATTAGAACAAGCCAAATTGACAAAGTTTGAGCATCAGGAAGATATATTTGATGACCTGTTCACTTCAATTGAAACCATAGGCCAAGCTAAAGAACTCGCTAGGATGAAATATAATGATGAAGGGTTGACTAAATTCAATAAACTTAGAGAACAGAGGTTGCAAACTCTGCCTCTAGATTTATTAGCAACAACCCCAGCGACATCGTCAAGCAAGCCTGGTCGGCAACAGTTAAAAGAACCTCCTGCTATAACAAAAGATCATAATAAGGAGCAGGAGGAAAAGCAGAGGAAAGAGCAGGAAGAACAGCTAAAGAAAGAGCATGAAGATAAGCAACAGAGGGAACAAGAGGAGCATAAGAAGAAAGAACAGGAACAAGTACAGAAGGAGTCTCAAACTGAGAAAAGGCAACAGACCACCACTGATACCAATGTGGGCACTACCACAGACCCTAAATTGCTCCAGGAATGGCAGCAGTTTGATTCTATCATCAGTGGAATAAAAGGCTCAAAAGATACAGACACTTCTAAGACTAACGACATGCAAGACGTTACTTCACCCCAGGTTCTAAGCGGAACCAGCGGCCCACCTAAGTCTAAGGATGTTGAGATAATTCCAAAAGATCCCACCGATCAAATCATTCTGCAGGTAGAAGATATTCCTCCATTGGATGTTTTCTACAGCCCGAGGCATAGAGCAGTTGTAAAGAGATCAAGGAAAAGACGAAGGATTGATCAACCTTCTATCTTTCCGGAGCAAACAGTCACGGGTAATGTAGTATGGAAGGAGAAATTAGACCCCTTCGATGATCTAACAAAGTTGTCACAGTATGCTGGAGCCTATTCGGCAGCAAAAATCGACAAAGCATCGGAGGTAAGCCTTCTATTGAAGAATAAGGACCAAGAAATCTCTGCATTACAGACGGAATTGGCCGAGACAAAGCAGAAGGCAGCGCAAGCAGAGGAGCAGTTGCTGGCACAACAACAAATGAACAATCAGTTAACCCAGCAATTGCAAGCGGAAAAGCAAAGGATCGACCAAAGTGCGATCCAAAAACAGAAAGAATTGACAAAGGCATTGGCACAGTTGAAAGCGGCGAATGAACAAATGGTGAAAACCAAAGATGAGTAAATTGCTCAAATGTCATCATAGCTAGAAAAGATAAAAGGGGCTTCGCAAGTGGAAGAGTTCAGAAAAGAAGCATCAATGATAAACAATGCGCTATTATCTCAAGTTAAACTCTTGTGTCAACAGATCGCTCAAGCTGAGCCACTGTGCGAGTTAACTATATCTATAAATGAGCAGGTAGAGAAAGCCAGGGATGAATTAAATCAAGCCGATGAGGCCATTACTGCGCATATTGAATGGCAAGATTCTGATCAGGGAAAAGCAGCAAATTTGCCCAGGATACTTGAAACATATAAGGATATACTTTTCATACAATGGCACACTCAGGTGATGAAAGCAGAGAGAGCGGCTTCAAGATGTAGATCAACTTCTAGCAATCTAGTTGATTTAGTCAACAACACTCTCTACTTGGCAAATATGATTTCCCAATGTACACCAGGAAGGATGACAACAACAAATACATTGGAGCAATCATGTTATCCTGAGTTAGAAGAAAAGGGAAGATTAATCGTCGGGGTTAATAGTTTAAACTTGGAAGCATATTGGCTCTTCCTAATTAAGCCACATACACAAAGAGCCGCCCTGAAGTGTTTAACAGATGCAATCGGGTCTATGATCCTAGATATTCAAGATGCCACCTATGCTGCCCAGCTCAGTTCGCGCCTCAACAAACCTCCAGAAGTTGAGCTAATGCTTGCAATAAATCAGCTCAGATTCAAAGGAAAGCAGCCGACTTGATGAATCACCCTCCAGCTTGCCAGATCGCTAGCCAAAATAGGATCAAAAGTTATTGATATCAATTTAGTAGCATTTTTGTTTAGTAGATATTTAAATTAGTATTGTATTTATAGACCCTTTCATGTTTTTAGAAAGGGTCGTAAAATTTTGTAAGAGACTGAACAGACTGAAGTTTGCACTATTGTGCTTCAGCCAATATTCTTTTATGAAACTCGACCAGTTGTTCTTGCTTTAATGAGGAAGTTTCTTTATGCAATTGTGCACTATTGTCGTTGATTGAGAGTGTTTTTGCGTTAAAGGAAGAAATGCACATAGCGATTGATATCTGGGAGTGTCACGCAGCTCATATGGTATTTTTATCTATGTCTGAATTCATTCCGTTTATATGAATTGTTATGTAATTATTATTGCTATCGTTGATTATATGCATGCGCTATAACAATAGATCTTATTCATTCCACTATTGGATGTTTAGTGATGTGCCTTTGCTTTTAATCATGTGTATGATAATGATATAAATGTTTAAAGTGTGGTCATTTCGCTTCAATCGCTCTGCTTAACTATTTAGGCACATCCATCTTAAATGAATTAATATCTATGTTGTAAAGATACAGTCATCTATATGCTTGTCTTTTAGACATAAAACATCAAACGCTACGCTTTAGAGCTCAATAGATTCTCGGGATAGTTTCATTTATTTATATTTCTGTCAATAGTTTTAGCCTTTCGCTCACTGCTAGTGTTATCTATAAATCATTCACCCATCCCATTTATCTATTTCTGGGAAACTGGTCCCATTATCCCCAGTCGGAGCCACTACCCCAAACGGAAAAGGAGCTGCACTAAGGTCCGGACCGGGTGGTTTCCCAAATGTTGTTGCAGTGATTTTCGAGGCATCAACAGTTAGCCCAGATCATGCATAAGGAAGAACAACAGAAGGCTACCAGAATGAATGAGAGAGTGAAAAGCCCGGAGAAAGATTTAACACTGAGTGAGCCTTTGGAAAAGGCCAAACAATTATTATGGGCCAATATCATTGACTCTGTCAATAATATTTGGCCATCTATATAGGTCATTTTTGAGTAGATAGACTTAATCAAACAGGCTATAGAATCCATCCAGAATGTCAAAGTAGAGCTTGGGGAAATTCCAGAGGAAGCAGTAAGAATTATTCAATTCCTCCACTCCAAGAACAAATATGAGCTACAATAACTTGACAAACCGGACGGGACAGGTACCATTTTGGAAGTCAAGAGGGTCCTAGCCAAGAGAATGACAAGTTTATGACCAAGTTTGAGCTTTTGAGAGAAAAGGGACTACCTAGTCCCTTAGTCATAAATTATAAATTGATGACACAAGAGGACTACAACAAGAAAATCAGAGAAGTAGCTAGAGAAAGGAAAATACCTCATCAATGAGTGGTATACCAACTGGCAGAGTATTATACTAGAATTTTGAAAATTTGTTTTACCTCCAACATGAGGTGAAACACTTATTTATTAATAAGCCTACTTTTGCCAAATATACAGAGGCTGATGAGATATATAGGAAAATTCTCAACATCTAGTTACTAGATGAAGAAACATGGAAAAAACTTTATGATTTACAGTAGTAAAAGCACAGTAAAGATATAAGTGTACAGTAAAAGGTAAATGAGAATGGTAAAAAGATGAATACAGGTAAGCACCGTCAAAGTGTATAAGGTGAAAGGTTAAAGTAAAATAGAGCATCCAGCGTAAAATCCAAATAGCCTAGCAACATAAAGGGTTAAAAATCAAAGTCTGCAGCCAACATAACCAAAATAAAAGGGACAACATTGAACTTTTCAATAGTTATTTCTATCTTCTTGCAAGAAGATATTTTCCTTTTCCTAGATCAATTCTCAAATTAGTTTGAGATATTTTGTAATAAAAAAAAAATTGGACACCTAATCCTTTGAGGGTTGGTGTGGAAGCTGAACAACCAAAAGGAGTCCAAGGGACCAATTGGAATATGAAACCAAGGGTCACTCCTATGTATTATAAATATGTATCATTATGAATAAGAAAAACAATCTCATGTTTATCTTTCCTATTTTGTCTCTGCCATGTGTGTGTTTAACATGGTATCAGAGCAAGCGTTCTCCTGCCCTGCTCAAGTTTGAGCCATTGTTTTGTGGCCTTTGTAGATCTGAGCACTTATCCTTATCGGTTTTGCGCCTTTTGAAACTGATTCATTGTCACTTCGGTTCTTCTTTGCTCTTGATGTTCCTTTACCTGAAAATATGGTTGTTCTCTCTCCTGAGCTACCCAATAGCATAACTGTGCAACAGTTGTCATCTTCTATAATCGCTCCTGCATGAAATCATTTTCCATCGAAGCCATTTCCTCAGGCTACACCTACTTTAATGCTCTGAAATCTATGCCTACTCCTTGGCTCCAGTAAATTCCAGAAACGCTCTCTGCCATTGCAAAAGTGTAGCCCTGCCATTCTGGACGCTCTTTGACACACTGCTTTGTTGCTGGCATTAGTCATGGTATTCATTCCATTCTCAAGCTCATGGGATTGATGCTACATTAAAAAAAATGCATGGAATAGCTATTCATTTGGATCGTTAAAACCCTAGTGTCGTATGATAAGAAAGTCCAAAGACAATTCCTGTCCAAATTCTCAGTGTTGATCATACAATGAATGTTGCGGGAAAATTTAGCGTCATGGATTTTTTTGTAAATATATTTAGAAAAACACTGCATTTCTTCCTCTGCCTGGTTGTGGTCGACGATCTCCTGTTAGAATTTCTAGAACTCGAAGGCCTGCATCACTGCCACCCATCTCAAAGCAGCCTGAATTGCCACCAGAATTAGTATCTAAAGGTTCCTTTCTATTCCATTGTGGAGTCCTATAATCAGATATAAGGCTGTTACACTTCACTGCTTTGCTGTGAAAACCATTAGAATTACACCTTCGCAAAGTTTTATGTGAAGGATTGATATTCGCAAAGTTTCTGATATATGTGATAGGAGATTTCTACATTTTCTCTAGGTTTTTAGGGATCTGAAAGTCTTGAATAATTGTCTGGTTCACTATTGTATTCTATTTCGATTTGTTGCAATTCCAATTCCAATGGCAGACGTGAATCACTAGCCATGAATTTTAAGCAGAGACTCTAGTACATCATTGTTGTGTGTTTGAATGTCAGTCCATTCAAATTCAACTTTTATTCTCTACGCATTATATTGAATGTTTGTGTTGACACATCGACCATAGCTCCAACTTAGACATCAAGTCGCTGCTTGGAGGTGTTGTGCAAGAATGACATTTGTGTGAACCAATGACAGTCATCCTCGGCCTATGCGTTGTCAACTCCATTGAAGTGAAATTGTGGTGTTGTAGAACCACCATTCGTGGCTCAGTGTTGCGCTCGGTTCCATATACCATTGCTCAATTCCAGTACAATATTCAGCCTCTCACTCCCATTACAATATATCATTATATCATTTCTCGCTCCTCTGTTGTATTACCTCCTTCGACTCCTGCAACCTCGACTCTTAGTTCACACTTCGGTTCACACTCTAGTCCCTAGATGTAGTTCCCAGAATAATCCTTTCATTGGTGTGTAGCTCCTACAAGTGGGTCATTGTTGTGTTCGTCATTCTTATTGGAATATTCGAGGTTATATATTGCATTCTGGCATATGCGTTGTTAGCTCTCCATAAATTCTGTGTGATATATGAGTATTGAGGGCAGATTGTTTTCTTTGAAGAAAGTAGCAAGTTCAGAGAGTATTGGTTCATGCCCTAGTCAAAGCATTTATATATATGAGCATTCAAGTCCTGTCCATGACATGGTTCTATAGTTGTTGAATTTTTGATAGTCATCATTTCTACTTTGAAAGTGAATATGTTGGAGGATTTTTGGGAACGATAGAGTTCAATGTTCATAAGCATTGGGGGTTGTTTATAGTCTTTAAAGTTGCGGTTATTTGGCATTGTGTGAGATATCTGTGCAACATTGTCATTAAATGGAGCAAATTGATGATGCATTACCGTTATTGAATAGTTTCTTTTCCACTATTGATGGGATGGTAAAAGCCAGTAAGGAAACTCTTTTTAACATTCAAACTTGCTTGCAAAATGTACAAGACAAAATTGATTTTTTGCAGCTTGAATCACAGCTATAGTAAGAAGAGCTACATCAAAATAGACATCATTCTGAACTTGTTTCTGTTCAGAACATTGAGACAACCACCCATCAGTAGCAAGTCAATGTTATTGAAGCTCATTCAGATTTAGTACCCAATAAAGCAGCAGAGTTACATGCAGATGCAGAAGTTCAATTTGCACTTCCCAAGCCCACCATCAGACCTTGGGAAGATCTTGTCCACAATAAGCACAAAACTAGTCTTAGATATGACAAGGACGTGTCCTTTCATATTCCAGATTACTCAAAGCCCATCTAGTTTCAGAGTGCTGGATTCCTTCATGATAGTTCACCTTCAGCTTCTGCTCCTCTTCCACAACAAAAACAACACCAACAGATTGTGAAATGCCAACACTCTGACTGAGTTGGCCATCTGAAAGATCACTATTTTGATCTTCATCCATGTAGGCACTGTCATAAAACTAGTCATTCTTCAAACAGATGCTTCAGAAACGAACCTCCTACAAGAACAAAGATTCATCTTGGATGGATCACTTCTTGACAATGGGCATCAACAACCAAGAAGATATTCGATTCATATGTGAGAACTTGTTCTAGAGTATGAACAATATTGTAGTTGAGTTTTCTCCATCATCTCACCTTGTATCTGACAGGGGGGGAAATGATGGTCATCTGCAAGCTACAAGGCCACATCAAGTGAGCCTAAGCCACAACCTGCCATACCAGATTCAGAGTTGTAGCCAAAGACAAAGATGCCCCTGAGCATGCCTTCAGTTGGTGATGCCTCTTCAAAGAATCGGGGACACTTCCTCTAGCAGAAGACTTCATCTTCTTGCCAATTTTGGAAAAGTTCCAGGAATTTCATTAAGCATTACAGAGTTGGTGGTAATCCTTAAACCATCACAAGTTGATACCTCCCTTTTATGTGGGGTGAGACCTTCCTTTCATGGTTGAAGGTTTCCCTCTTCAAAAAATCAGGAGCACTTCCTCTCGAAGAAGACTTGAGCTTCATTCCAGACTTGGAAGAGTTAGGGAAATTGCACTAAGCATTCCAATGTTGGTGATCATCCTTAAACCATCGCCCTTTATACCAACATTTTAGAGATCACATTCAACCTAGTGTTCCCATGCATTTTTGCACATTTTGTATTACAGCTCTCTTCTTGGACTCACACATAACCCTTTGGATTAAGGGGGGAATGTTGGACACCTAATTCTCTAAGGTTTGGTGTGGAAGCTAAACAGCCAAAAGGAGTCTAAGGGTCACTCCTATGTATTATAAATATGTATCATTGTGAATAATAAAAACAATCTCATGTTTATCTTTCCTATTTTGTCTCAACCATGTGTGTGTTTAACACTTTTTGTATAAATACTTCACCATTCGAAGTATTTGGTGTGGATTATTTTACATTTGTAGAGTTTTTGTGATCTTGAACCCAAGGGTGATTGTACCATTTTCAAGTCAACAGACTGGAGCAAGTAATAAAAGAATTTTGCTACAGGATTCATGAGATGAGCCATTTGCAGTGAAGTACTTTCTTTGTGTGATTGTTTTACCTTTCTTATGTGTTTTCACAATCTTAAATGTGTTCTAAAATCTAAATGAATTACTGGAAATATCACTCGGAATTTGTTTAATTACATTTCGTTTTGCATAGTAATTTATTTACATGTTTTCTTCTAATACTCGCATTTGAGAACCCTTAATTTCTCTCCCAACCCAGTTGACTTCTTTCATTCCTTCCAAAGTCTGGTCTAGGGAACCCTTAATTTCTCCCTGGATATGATTTGAATCCATTCACCATTTAGCCTCAAAGATATGTAGTAACTCATCTATCTTGCCCTGTAGACTCTGTTTTTAGAACTGAATCTAGTCTTGTTTGTCAGACATCCGACTCCATAGCCCAATGGTATAAGCCAAACCTCTGTCCATCTAATTAAAGTGATCCCACCACCAAATTTTCAAAACAAAACCCAAGTGCAAGCAACAACTAGCATAAAATCATCTTAACTAAAACAAAGTTAAATTATGAAGAGAGAGCCCTCTCTGAGCATCAGGAAGGCTAGGTCTTGAACTCCAAAAGTGGTTTGTGGTTATCTTTGATTTTTCTTTCTTCTTACTTCAAAAGAAATATCAGAGTGATAACATTTCTAGCGACCATACTGGGGACTTCGATCCTCAGTCTCATAAAACTTTAAGGAAACCTTAAATTCAATCCTGAGCCCCTTAAGGTAATTTTCTGAAGTAAAATTTTCAAAAATTCCATACAAACAGTTGAAAAAATTAAAATTTTGGCTCCTAAGAAGATTCACTATACGACGGCAAACCCAGATCCAAACCCTGCAACTATAGTTGATGACCTAGACAGAATTCTAAGAAAACCAAAAAATGAACAAACTTGGGAAAGTAGTAGCTAGCTAGCCAGAGCCAATTCACTCCCTAAGGAGTTGTCAACTTTAGAGAAAATCCCTTTTGATTTGTCATTTGACCTCTCATTATTTAGAACTAAATCTAAGAATGTCATCCATGAAACAGTCTTATACCCTAAGTTTACTCAACTCATTGAATAAAAAAGGGTTATCCATCTAGATTTAGATAAATTTGTCTTGGACGACGCTTTTGACAAGTTAGAAGGTTTGAACTCAACATTGATCAACAATATAGATAGTGCTTGCCTTCAGCAATCTATTGAGATAGCTGCCCTTACTGTTGCTACTTCTGAAATTTCTGCATAGTCTTCACTCACTGTACATACACCTTGTTTTACCACAACTTCACCAATTGTATCTACCACAATCCAACCACCTAAACCAGTTATTAATCAACCATCTTCATCATCATCTAGTTCACCTCCATCAGTTTCAAGTTCTTCCTCAAGCACCACAACTTTACCTCCTAGTCAAACCAGAATCACAACAATGGCAAACCGATATGCTCCTGTTGTTTTACTTGCACAACTCCATGCCATGCCTGTAGATTATCAGAGTAATATTTCCCTGTTTGATGCTATTGGTCATTCCACTGCCTAACAACATGTAAACAAGATGTCTAACTTTTTTGAGTTGCATGAAATAGATGAAGCAAAGTTCCAAATGAGGTTGTTTGTCCAAACTTTAACTAGGGATGTCAAGAAATGGTTCAAAGCATTTCCTACCAACCATATTGCAGACTTAGCCAATTTTCATAGGTTATTCATTGATAGATGGGAGAGAAAGAAAAACCCATTGCAAATACTTTCTGAATATGACAATATTAGAAAAACTCTTAATGAGTCAGTTCAAGACTATTGCACTAGGTTTAATAATATCTACAATGCAATTCCAACCAACATTAAGCCTCCACCTAACCTAGCATTAATTAAGTTCCCTGATGGTTTTGATGATGACATGTCTTACCAACTAGGGAAAGAAACCTTGAAACACTTGAACAAATGCAGAGAAATGCTATTAGTGTAGAGGCCAACCTATTAGCTAAGAAAGCTTGAATGGGAAATGAAAAGAAAGTTGTATTTAAAGAAGAAGCTTCCACTTTATATGGAAAAGTAGATATTTTAGCTAAAAGTTTAGAACGAATCATGGATAGGTTAGAAAACATGGAGAGGAAAAATCAATGGGAGAATCAACAACAACAACCCCCAATAAGAAACCCAAATTTTAGGAAGAATCCTAATGCTGCAAAGAATGCTACACTAGACCAACATATCAGGCCTCCCTTCCAAGAGAATTATGTTGAGGATTCACAGAACCAAGAAGTAGAGGATGATACCCATATTAAGTTACTAGAAACCAAAGAGGAAGACGCTTTTTTTCTTACTCAAGAAGAAAAGGAGTTATATATGTTGCAGCAGTTGTAGTTAGAATCTGGTGAATCCTTTGATTTTAAACAGGGATATGAGTCAGCTATATATGAGGTACATAAACAATATAGCTTGAGAAGTAAGAATAATAATGAGACTCCCATTAAAAGATCCATCCAAACCCAGACTAAGATAATAAATGAAGCTCCAGTTAACAAAGTGTTGCAAATCCTCCCTAGGGGAACACTGAAGACTTCAAACCCTAGGATTGTAGATATAACCTCCACTAAAACCCAAATAGAGACAATTACTGAAAACAATCAAAATAAGAGAAATCAAGGCAAAAGAATAGAAACATGGACTAAAATGCCTACTACTGAGAAATAGAATAAGGACACACAAACTGCACATAGTAAGGAAGATCTAAATCAAACAAACAAGCCTCGGCTCCCTTTCAACATCAAAAATGAAATAGAAAAATTATAGATATCAGTTCCTTTGACCGAACTAGTAAAGAATGAATCTTATAGGTCACAGATAATTGAAACTTTAAACATAGGAGAGGGAGAGGATTATGTTAACTTAAATGATGATCAGCCTGAATTGTTGTTTGGCCCTGAGGCCAATGGTATTAATCAGCAAGGGGGAGTTCCTCCTTTTTACATCAGCCTAAACATTCACGATAAAATATTGCATAATGATATGTTGGACTCAGGGGCATCCCTCAATCTGATGCCAAAGGCAATAATGGAAAGACTGAACCTAGACATTACTAGGCCTTATAAGGATTTGTTTTCTTTTGACTCCAGCCAGATTAAATGCCTTTGTCTAATCAAGGAATTATGTGTGACTCTTGTCCAGTGCCCTGTAAAGAGTATTTTAATGGACATTGTAGTTGCAGACATCCCACCGAAATATGGAATGCTGCTATCTCGCTCATGTGGAGAAAAACTACAAGGATCCTTGCAGTTGGATATGTCTTATGCCACCATATCTGTTTTTGGCCAACCGAGAAAATTATATAGGGAGACCTTGATGAAATACATGGTCAGTAATAAGGAAAAGCCACAAAACTTTCCCATATACTCCATGCATTCAGATGTGGACTCTTTCATCGTATACAATGCAAAGAATGATAATAAGGAAATCACAGCCAAAGACCTTAAATACAGAACATCTGACAGTGAGAACATATTCCATGAATCACTATGGCATCTAGACTTTGATGGGTCAGTCAATAGGTTAGGAGCTGGTGTAGGAGTGTGGATCCATAATATGGAGAATAATCATGTTGAGGGACATGCTTTCAGATTGAACTTCAAATGTACCAATAATATGGCCGAATATGAAGGCCTAATTCTGGGGTTACAATTGGTTAGGAAATTGGGAGCCAAAAGGGTTTCCATCATGGGAGACTCAGATCTGATTATTAAATAGATTAGTGGTGAATACTATGTCAACAACCATAGGCTTGGTTGATATAGGGATACTATTTTAGACTTGATCAAAGACCTCCTGGAATCAAACTTTGTTGCCATTCCTAGAAAACAAAACATGCAGGCTCACAGTCTGGCCACCTTTGCTAGTACTTCTCAATTGCCATTTCAACCAAACCACCAGTACACTGCAGAAGTTAGACATATGCCTATTATACCAGACAACCAGAAGTATTGGCATAAATTCTCCTGGGATTCTTAGATCTATGATTTCATGAATAATGAAGGTGAATTTCAGAATTGTAAGATAGACACTGACTGTATAGTAGACAATAATATAGAAAGTAGCACAGATGTAAATATTTTCGATGTAGCTAAACCAACTAAATTTACTAGAGTAGAAATAGATAGTTTAGAGAATGTAGAGATTGAAGAAGTAATGAATGATGATCTTGAGATCCTTAATTTGCAAAATAATTTTTTTCCTAAAGGATTAGTACCTTTAGAAGATTTGTTTGACTCTAATGATGTAGCTAGGAAACCCAAAATGGAAACTCTGAGAGCTAGCATAGAAGACGTCAACATAGGGATTGAAGATAAACCAAAACTCATTAAAATATCAAAAGCCTTACCTCTAGAGGAAAATATTAAATACATCAATCTGTTTAAGGAGTTCCAGGATGTACTCACATGGAGCTATGAAGACTTAAAATATTATGACACCAGCATAATCCAACACAAAATACCTCTAAAAGAGGATCATAAACCTTTCAAACAGAAACTTAGGAGAATAAACCTAATTCTCATGCCCTCTATTGAGAAGGAAGTCAAAAGAATGTTTGATAACCAAATAATAGCCCCCAGTAGATACTCAGATTGGATTTCAATCTTAGTTATAACTAGGAAAAAGATAGGTGAAATTAGACTTTTTGTAGATTTTAGAAATTTAAACAAGGTCTCACTAAAAGATAACTATCCTCTGCCAAATATGGACCATATATTTCAGAGGGTAGTAGGCTCATCTAGGATTTCACTGTTAGATGGATTCTCTGGGTATAACCAGATCTTAGTCCAACCTGAGGACCAAGCCAAAACTGCGTTTACTACTCCTTGGGGTACCTTCATGTATTTGAAGATGCCCTTTGGATTAATGAATGCAGGTTCCACATTTCAAAGAGCTATGGATATAGCTTTTGCCAAGGAGATCCATGATTTCTTAGTAATATACCAGGATGACATCACAGTCTTCTCTAAATTTGACAATGAACACTTAGACCACCTGAGAAGAGTATCTATCAAATGTAGAAATTTGGGGATTTCTTTAAATCCCAAGAAAACACTCTTTGGTTTGGAAGAGGGAAAACTGTTGGGACATATCATATCTAAAGATGGGATTAGAATAGATCCTGCTAGAATAGAGGCCATTTTGACCATTACCCATCCTAGAAACATTAGAGAGTTACAGTCATTTCTAGGCAAGATAAAATTCCTTAGAAGATTCATTTCAAACCTAGCAGAATTGATTAGAGAGTTAAATAACATGCTAAGAAAGGACTCAGCACTTAAATGGATGGTGGAGGCCAAATAATCCTTTGAATCCATCAAGGAAGCCTTAACCAAGACTCCAGTCCTAATAAGTCTTTATTTTAACAAAGATTTTATACTTTTTTCTTTCGCTTCAGAACACACCATTGTAGCAATCTTGCTACAAAAGAACAACCAAGGATATGAACAACCAATTGCATTTTTTAGTAAATCCTTAATACATGCCACATTCAAATACAATAGTATGGAAAAACAAGCATTAGCTTTAATAAAGGCTATCAAAGACTTCAGAGTATACATCCTGTATTCTCACATTATTGCTTATGTTCCAAATTCTGTAGTTAAGGACATTTTGACACAAAAAGGGCTTGAAGGGAAGAGAGGCAAGTGGATTGCCACTGCTGTAGTTCCGATACCACTTGTTGTAGCTCTGATACCACTTGTTTTAGCTCTGATACCAATTGTTGTAGATCTGACCCAGAAATTATATGAGAAATAGAAATAAACCCAAGAATAAGAAGATAAAAATATATAGAAATGCTTCTTTATTAATCAACCCTTAAGGTAGGGCAACACCATACATTCACTCCTTAAGGGAGGAGAACACTCCACAAGCCATATGCTTGTTCATACAATATTCATTGACTATTATTCCTTGACATGGAGTCTCTAGCCTCTATATAGGCCTCATACATACAATACCATGGTTCCCTCATACCATCGACTAATACCATGGGCCCATTACATTATTACTAACTACTTGTGGTCCCTTACATGATATGGGTTAACCACCTTATTTATTACTATGGCCCATCCCATTATTACATTATTGCCTTGGGTACCTCCCTTGGTACCCCATATTATCCCCCCTAGGTATATAACATTCGACCCTCATCTTCCAATAATTTCATCAGCTTCCAATAGCTGAGTTAGATGTCCGTGGCGCCTGCGGAGAGGTGTTTATGTGCAAGCGCACGAACGCATCTAGGCAAACAATAAATCCAATGCTATTGGGTATTGAATGCACTCTAAAAGACAATATTTAATGCACTCTAATAGCTTAACGAAACAACCCTAGGGACAACCCTAGTTGTTCTCCCAGATGTTGGATACCCTAACAAATGCATACATACATACATGGACATATATACATAAGATTCTTACGATGCAACATCCATAGGAATTTCATGCCACCTCCACCACCACCAGTCCATAAGAATTTCGTGCCACCTCCTCCACCACCACCAGTCCATAGGAATGCTGACATATAGGATACAAGACATACAACATACACATTTAATTGGAATATTAGTTTGAATTTGAATTTTGAGTTTGAATTTGAAAGCCAGCGCTCAGAATTTTAATTTCTATAACTGTGACCACCTGGAGGGTGCAACGAAATGCAGTCTAGTGGTGTCAGTGGTGATGCATGCAGTTGTTAGGGTATCCAACATCTGGGAGAACAACTAGGGTTGTCCCTAGGGTTGTTTCGTTAAGCTCTTAGTGTTCATTAAATATTGTCTTTTAGAGTGCATTTAATACCCAATAGCAATGGATTTATTGTTTGCCTAGATGCGTCCGTGCGCTTGCACATAAACACCTCTCCGCTGGCGCCACAGACATCTAACTCAGCTATTGGAAGCCGACGAAATTATTGGAAGATGAGGGTCGAACACATACCTCGAGAAATAGCATGCTGCCAGCTATTGTATATTACACACATATCGCAAGATAGTGACTTTGGGCAATAAATAATATTCAATTGTATATGTCAGTTTTACTTTTCAACTTTTCCGCCTGCGTGCTCCACATATATCTTTCATGGTAAAACTTTGTATTTTGCGTCGTTTCTTCGTTTATTCTTGAAGAAATGACGTAAAATACAAAGTTTGACCATGAAAGATATATGTGGAGCACGCAGGCGGAAAAGTTGAAAAGTAAAACTGACATATACAATTGAAATATTATTTATTGCCCAAAGTCACTATCTCGCGATATGTGTGTAATATACAATAGCTGGTAGCATGCTATTTCTCGAGGTGTGTGTTCGACCCTCATCTTCCAATAATTTCATCGGCTTCCAATAGCTGAGTTAGATGTCTATGGCGCCTGCGGAGAGGTGTTTATGTGCAAGCGGACGGACGCATCTAGGCAAACAATAAATCCAATGCTATTGGGTATTGAATGCACTCTAAAAGACAATATTTAATGCACTCTAAGAGCTTAACGAAAAAACCCTAGGGACAACCCTAGTTGTTCTCCCAGATGTTGGATACCCTAACAACTGCATGCATACATACATGGACATATATACATAAGATTCTTACGATGCAACAGCCATAGGAATTTCATGCCACCTCCACCACCACTAGTCCATAAGAATTTCGTGCCACCTCCTCCACCACCACCAGTCCATAGGAACTCTGGCATATAGGATACAAGATATACAACATACACATTTAATTGGAATATCAGTTTGAATTTGAATTTTGAGTTTGAATTTGAAAGCCAGTTCTCGGAATTTTAATTTCTATAACTGTGACCACCTAGAGGGTGCAACGAAATGCAGTCTAGTGGTGTCAGTGGTGATCATGGTGGAGGGGATGGCAGAGGTGAAGGCAATGCCAAGATCTCAAATCCTCAGCAGGGTGGTAACACTGCTTTTGAGATGCTAGGGACTTCTCAAGCATTGTGCTCACTGCAACAGTTGCACGAAGATGTTGAGGCGCAACAAGATATACAACATCTATTCTACCAAGGGGGAGAGCAACTTCTTCTGTGATGGTAGTTACGAGCCCTACATGTGGATGCACAATTCCTCTCATGCTCCTAAATATTTCATCTCATCCACGGCAGCCAAAGAACGATACATTAGTCTCGATGACCTTCGTGAATGCTTAGAGATGAATATTTATATGGATGGAGGGAACGATAGTTTCTTTGTACTCAAGATGCCCACAAGCCGCTGAGATTTTCTTTAAGTTTAACTATTGAGGTCAGAATATATTTCTACATATGCAGTGTAATATATTTTCATTGAATTTTTTCTTTGTTTAAATTTATTGAGTTTGTTTCATCTCAGCAACTTTGCGGAGTTACTTCCTCCAGAGATCACAAATTTTCATTTATTATATATTTTCTCTTGTGCGTTTGCAAGTTTACATTTAAAGGTAATGGCATGTACATCGTACTACTAGTTATTTTATTGTGAATACCATTTATTTTCTACTCTGCGAGAAAGGTTTACAATGGCAAAGTCTCGATTATGCTAGATAAGTTTACACTGCATAGTCTCAGTTTTAGAGGAAAAATTAAATCATTTCTTTGGAAAAAATGTTGAGCATACTAGAGCTTTCTACATATTTTTTCAAACATAAGAGAGAGAAAAAACTAAGAGCCAGAAACAAGTGCTACGTAGATCTTTGAAAGAAACTCTGAGGAAATGTGAAATTGTTTTTTTTTTTCAAATGATGCCTACTGAAACTTTTATAGGTTCATGTGTTCATAAGATGTCTAAGTTGGACCATTTGTAATTTTGCAAATGATTTTTAAAGTTTGAGCACTCCTGTTTTAATATATTATGGAAATAGAATTGTTATATATCTATATATGTTTTGGTCGTAATGGATGTGAGGAGGTTATATTTTATTTTAATTTTTTTAATGGTTATTTTAAAATTTGAATGTAAATTCTTTTCATTGAAATGTAATTTTAAAATTATATAAAAATAGATTTATGTTATAAAATATTTTATTATATACGTTTCTCAATTTTATATTTTAAAATAATTTTTATTAAATGTATTGGATTTTTTGGTTGGAATTTGGATAAATAATTTTTTTTTTTTTGTGAAATTTTGATTATTTGTTATTTAGAATTTATTTTTGACTATAAAAATTTAACATTTTAACAACTTTAGTACATTTTCATTGGAAATAGTTCACAAATCAATATTATGATTCCAATAAATCTTTACTAGATTTTAAACCTTTTTCACTAAAAAAAATATATTCAAAAAACTTTTAAAACATACATAAATTCGAACCAATTTAATTAACTTTAAAATATTAATTTTAAAATTTTAGTAATTTTTAATCTATTTAAATGTATGAACAACTAGTAAATAAATGCAAAGAGAATTTTTTAAATAAAATTTAAAGAGGATATTAAGATTTTAAAAAAAATACACAACCAATCTGCGATTGAAAATGTTAAAAACCAAGAGGAGTCAAAAGGTAAATCTAATACACAAAATTATATTAAAAGCAGGTCCCAAGTAAATCGGCAAACCGAAAAACATATGATCAAGCATATAGATGGATTCTACAATATAGAACCATCACAAATAAATTACTGGGACATGGATTCCATGTTCCAAATTTGAATATCCTTTAAACCATCATAGAAATCTCTTAGCCACATTCTAGGAGATTTGCTAATCAATATTTTCTAATCTCTTTTAAATATTTGCTAATCAATATTTGATTTACTTTCTCTACTCCCACCTTTTTTTTTTAAATAAGTAGGCATCATTTTTCTCTCTAAAGTATATATCTTGATCTGTATCTTTAACTTTTACATAAAATATGTCATTCTACTTCTAGTCACTCACCCAAATCAGAATTTAGTATTTTCTATCTAATCTTTTGAGACAAAAAATAACATTGGAAACAGAGCATGTATCTTTAACTTTTACATAAAATATGTCATTCTACTTCTAGTCACTCACCCAAATCAAAATTTATTATTTTCTATCTAATATTTCTAGACAAAAACTATCTTCAAAAAAATTAATTTGCAAAGAAAACTACATAGTTGTGGCTAAATCATGAAAAAAACACAAACTCGCTTAACAATATTTATGCTCTCAGAACCATGGTGAGATCCATTGAAAAATGCAGAGAAAAATATCTTCATTGGTGACCTGTTGCATATTTCTACACAAAATCTACTATATAATTATGTTCCCTATAGATATGAGAAAAGGTCAAATTGATTTTTTTTAACATTCATCTTAGCCAATGCATCTAGTTTATGAGCACTAGTAGTCCAAATTTTGATGTCTTCATTACCCAATATATAATCACTTTGAAACTTCTGAAAATGTCCATAGAAGCAATTCCATGTCACCTTGCACAAAATAAAACGGCCAAAAAGACTAAAAACTCTACTCTAATATAGAAGCAATTCAAAGTCACCTTTCACAAAATAAAACCCCCAAAAAACTAAAAAATCTACTCTATTATTTTGTTTTGACACCATTCTTCCAAGAGATAAAAATATCCAGGCTTCAAAACAATATAAACTTCAAAACAATATAAACTTCGTTGCCACATTCTGCTGCATCAAAAAAACCTACTAATTTAATTTTCCACATATCCTCCAACTAGTAAACCCTTCTGGAACATTTCTTGGTTTTTCGACCAATCTACATATAAAAACCTGCTATCTTCAAGAAAGTGTATCTTACATATACTGCTATCGCTTCCACAATATATACATTTATGCTTCTCCAAATACCCATAGAATGTAAAAAACAGAGTCCTAAAATATCATCTATAAATTTTACAAATTACACCATTAACATAAATAAAAATTCTCTTTCTAAATTAAAAATAAAAAATAAAAAACCTACAAAAATACAGCCAATGTTTTTAATAATACGTTTACTACCACTATGATTCATAAATGAACTATGGTGTACTTTCACCCATTGATGTCACGCTAAGCCCATTTCAGTGAGATAAGTACAATTTTAATTAGCTATTCATTTTATAAACATATGGACCAATTAAAGTATAGTGCTTCATCGTTGCTTTAGTGGGGAGAATTCGACATTGTGACCGGCTACGTGCGCTCAAATCCCATCAGCCACGCTATCAGGGAAACTTTTAGGGGCTAATATTCACCCATGGGATAATTTTCCATACTTTTTCCAAAAAAAAAGATTTGCTAATTTCCATTTTTTTGTAAAAATTGTTCACCCAAAATTTATAGAATGAAATTATTTTACCCTAAAAATCGCCAAAAAATATATATATACTATATAAAAATATTATAAATTTGAATAGTTTTACAAAAATACCTTGAAACATTTTATAGATTTCATATTATGGACTAGTGGGATTCGCCAAGGTTTCTAAACTTTAAGATAAATTTCCATCCTTAAAATTTTCCCTGCACGCCATTACTAGTTTTTCATTTTTTAGTATTTTTGTTAAATTCGATTATTTTTCGAATTTTGAAAAAATAGTAGGTGAGTCAGAGAAGAGTTGTAGTAGGAAAAAAAACTATGGGGGGGACATCAATTGTTGCGTGTTTTTTTCTGCCATGACATCAAACAATCATCTTAATATTGAATGGATTATACAACACGTGTCTAACACATCGTCTCACCTGTCGTGGTAGATGGGGAATTATCACCCACCTCATTTCTCGTGTTTTTCCTCCTCTTTTAGGGTTTAGCATTTACTGCATTTGGAAGGTTGTGTTATTTTGCTTGGGGTTGGTGTGTGGGCATTCTTCTACCCCATTGTTGTTCGATTAATGACTTGATGTTGGTCAGCATACACTCGATGATTGCGCTCGACTGGTTTCATTACTGAGAGAAGTGGTTTGTGTGCTGAGAGAAGCAATTCATGGGGGATTTAGGGGTTCGACTAATGTGATTCAGGGCTTCATTTTTATGCCTCGTTGCTCCATGGTTGTGGTGCACCAACGCTTGGTACAGTTGTTCGTTGTTGATCGAGCCCCAAATTTCCATCAGCTCAACAATGGACACTATGGACATGGGGTTTTTGCGATCCAGTGGGTTTTTTCAAGGTTAAGTTCTCTTGCTTGTGAATTTTTCTAGCATTTTCACTGGTTTATTTTCAATTATTTTTAACACCTTTCTGATTTTTGCGATAAGTGAGCATGGTTGGGTTCGCAAGTGAGGTGTCGCGAAGGGTTGAGGTCTTCAACACTGATGCAATAGGGTTTGTGTATCTTGGTGGCTTCGTCGATAACTATCTAGTAGGATGACATTCCTACCAATTGCTAACTCTGTGTTTGAAAACACATTCAAACCATGGGAAGTTTGTGCTCTTTGGTGTTTTTATGTTGACGGTTCACTGTAAATTTTGCATAGGGTTCACTATGAATTTTTCTTGGGGTTCATTGTAAATATTTCCATGTTTTTATGCTTAGGGTTCACTGAAATTTTTTCTTGGGGTTCGCTATAAATTTTGCAGGGTTTTTCTAAATGGGGCTCACTGAAATTTTTCTTGGGGCTCACTGTAATTTTTTCAAGGTTTTATGCTTGAGGTTCACTATAATTTTTGCAGATTTTTTTTCTTATGGGTCATTGTAAATTTAAGGAACCCTCATCTTTTGAGAATGGTTACCAAAGAGAATGAATCATTTTGATCCTAAAAACCTTCTTCGTTGACACTCCATGGCCTTGACTGCGCCTTAGGCAGAAAATAAAGATATAAAAGTGCTAATTTCTTTGGGGGTTTATATATTGCTCAAGGTTGTTCATTTGATATTTCAAAATTTGTCAAATCCCCCACACGAAGGTAGTAATTGGTCCCTAATCCATTTCACATTCTATGATTACTTCCATCTCACTAGGAAGATTTTGGGGTTCACCTTCATGTGTCATCTTGCGTTGCTTATAGTTCAGCAAGGGTAGTCTTTTTCACCATCTTTTTTTGTATCTTCTATTTTTTCCACATATATAAATATGCATTACAATATGGCTAGCAATGCCTCTATAAGGACCTCTGCCCCAACCTTCCTATTAGAGGTATTAGACTTTCTGAAGATCCATGCTGCAATATCTTGGCGTGTTGTGCAGAGCGATTGATTTGAAAGAACTCAATGAGACAAATGGGAGGAGATATAACATGGGTAACTCGCAGGCATCCGAGTTGGATATCTCTTGCCCATTCTAGAATTTTTGACTTGGTCTTTCAACAGTTTTGAGCCACTCCCTGGGGTACCTTGGACATTACAAATTCCACTATAATTTGGTCTAATTTGTTTTAAATTTTTGTGAACGATGTCTTTTTTTGTTATCTATGTTTCTCTGGTGAACTCTGCCCTAGAAGTAAGACTTAAGTTGGACATTGATCTCTCTGTTGTTGATGATCTGATCTATGCTACTTATAACCTCTTTTGTTTTAAGTAATTAAATTAAGGTATTTTTTTCTTCTTACAAAAAATGGGTGAAGTGTATAGCCGCTTTGCTCAATTTTCATTTACATAAATCTCATTTTGATACGGTCTAAGCCATAGCCATCAAATTCGTTAAGAAAAATCCTCACATTTGTTTGGCAACTTCCTAGTTTCTATCTCCTGGTTGAAGGCTTGTATTTGAAAAATCATCCTTAGAGGGGGGCCTTGATATTAAACCTCCTTACAATTAACTTATGCCTGAAAAGACAGAAAGTTATAAAGATAAGGTGTAGCTCAAATTAGGTTGTAGTTTGCTCAAAAATTTAATCTACAGTTAACACTCATATTTAATCCACTTGTTTTTCTCGATTTTGAATGATGATATACATTTCAATTGAATAATAAGTATTGACATGAGTTGTGGAGTTAAAAACACCTTGGGATAAACAAATTTTCTTAATTTGTAATACTGAGGAAGTTGAGGATGAGTTCCATTTTACATTTGAAACTTTTCAACATGCTTAGATGCTTCTAGGATTCTTTTTTGTCATCCATTATGTTTGTTCCACCTTTTGTTCTCTATTCATAACAAGAAAATTGTGAATATGTTTGATTAAAGACTTTCGAATCTATTTGATTCAAAGGAGTCATGGAAAATAAAGTTTTTAAATAGATTGTGAGGTATTCTTTCTTGTCATCCATTGTGTTTTGATTGCATTGTCTTCTCTGGTTATAACATGACAGTTCTGAGTTTGTTGGATTAAAAAATGTTGAATTTGTTTGATCCAATGTATTCATGACAAATCAACAAAATTGAATTGAATTATGTGGTATTCTTTCTTGTCATCCACTTCGTTTTCCTCACAATTTATTCTATGGTCATAACACGACAATTGTGAATTTGTTTGATTAAAATATTTTGATTTTTTTTATTTAATGGAATCACAATGCTTATAATTAACCCAATTTCAAGGGAAGCGGTGCTATCCCCCATAAGCATTGCCAAATGTATTTGAATGAATTTTCAATTGTAATAGTGAGGGAAAAATTAGGAGGTTGAAAATGACCACCAAAATAAATGGAGTCATGATGTTTGCATCAACAGAAATTGTTTATTGTTGTTGTTTATTGTTTTATGGAGTTTTCAAATTATAAAAAGTAAGTTTTTCATGATACCTTTATTCCCTCATTTGTCATTTATTTATCAACTTGGAGAAAAATGTGATGTTGTGGATAATTTGGTATGTAATGGCAGAACAAAAGTTTCATTTTCATTCTCAGCTAGGATTTCTCCATTCAAATAGACTACGAATGTTTCTTCTAAAATGGCTTTTGATTACAATGTTGCAAACAATATGGAATAAACCAACCTAGATTATAAGCCAAAATCCTCATGTGAAAAGAAAAAGAGGAAATCCATCCAAAATCCACATCATAATGTGGTTAAAAAAAAAAAACATATCACACCCCTATTCTAGATGGCCTCTAGAATCTTCAGTGCCCAAACTTTTTGAGTTCCTTCCTTGATAAGTATACATAGGATTGACACCTGCATTAGTAGGAATATAGCAAGTGGGTAAACCCCCATTCTGATTCTGAGGAACGGGAATGTTTATGAGGTCTTGGAATAATGGTGTATTATCTGCAATTTGGTAATATGTGGTCGACACCATCCTCGTTTCACTAAATGTGCTTGCATCATTGTCAACTGTTATCCCTCTTTCTCTTTGAAGAATTTTTTGAGCCTTTCTTGTTTATTTTCCTACCTTTCTATTTGTTTTTTATGGTCCTTTTCTTGCCTTACTTTCTCTCTTTCAAGCCTTTCCTCTGCTCGAAGTCGTGCTATATCAATCCTTTCTGCCTTCTTTTCCTTAGCTAAATCCTTCTTTTTTTGTTTTAATTCTTGAATGTCAAGTTTCTTTTTTTAGGCTCAACTAATAGGGCTATATAGTTTATGAGGTGAATAACTGTGAACTTTGGCCCAAACGAGGACTACCTAATGTTCCATGCTTTTTTTTCATTGACACTATCTCTACTAGTAGCTTTAGTAACCAACTAAGTAACTTCTCATTCCTTGTGTGCTTGATCCAAATGGAAAATGGCATCAACCCATGGTATTCATCGACCCATGTTATTCATCCACCCATGGAATTTACCCATGGCATTGTAAGTGGCATCCACCTTTGGCATTTATCCACCCATGGTATTGTATGTGACATCCAACCATGAAATTCATTCACCCATGGTATTTTCTCATGGTATTGTGACATCCACCCATCGTATTATAAGTGACATCCACCCATGGTATTCATTCACTCATGGAATTGACCAATGTTATTGTAACTATAAAAAACTATAAGTAACAAGTTGCATTTTGTAAAAGGACAATTTGCCTGCCACAATGTAGCTCTTATAGTTATTAACCATTTTAATAAAAAGAAATATTTGTGGTTTTGTTTATTGTAGATTCTCCCCTTTTTCTTCTTGCATTTCAAATTTTTAGATCTTGGGGGCCTCTCCCCCAAGATCCATTTCAATCTTTTGGAGCTTGGGGGCCTCCCCTCAAAATATGGTTCAATGGTATCAGAGTATGTTATGATTCCATGGGAATGAGGGTTTGATGCATATTTCAGTTTCAAATTTCGTAGCAATATTCAACAAACTTCAGGCATGTGCTATGTCCTCCACAAAGCATTTTCTTGGACCAAGTGGGAAGAATTTTTCTTTTTATTCATTTTTTGCAATAATGTTTTTGGGTGGGAGGCTGCAGATCAGATATGAAATTTTGGTGCCAAATTTACATAAAAAAATAACAGATCTAGATTGCTTGCAAAACAATACCCAAATTCAAAAAAAGTATCGACCAAATCGGAGTTTGAATGAGGGAGATATTGGTGATTTAAAATCAACTATGTTGCAAAAATGTTTCTGACAACAATTCATGGAAGGTAGCTCTCCTATATTTTTTTGCAAGTTTGGTGCAGAATTTCAGAAAAGTGATTGTAGATCTAAGCTCCTCTCAAAAAATTTCTCCATTTCAAAAATAAATGGGTCAAATCAGAGTTTAGATGTGGGAGATATCATTGATTTAAAATCAGCTATTTTTTAAGAACTTTCGTGACGACGGAAAAGTTGCAGCAAAAATATGAGATTATAGAGTATCTAGGTAAGGATTTCGACCACATGGAAAGATGAAAAATTGTCCTCCTATTTCCAAAAATAGGTTACAATAAATATTATGAGTTATATTGACCAGTTTATGTCCATTTTAATCCTGGAGCAGCATTCAAAGCGGGTTCCTTTTAGAGACGTACCCTCCCACCCCAGGCTATGTAGGCACCTACTACTTCATCAACAACCAAAATCACGGTTATGGTTCAACTGCATAAAATCCTTGTCATCGAATTCCATTTTTTGGGTCGCACACTGTTAGCATCACAGTTGGTCACAAGCATTACAGGGTATCTCTATCCTTAGATCTTTGTTTGTCATGGTTATGGGTCATCCACAAAACCACACTTCATCAAAGTCCATTTTCTAAGCGGCACACTGTCAGTATCACAACTGGTCACAAGCATTGCAGGGTATCTATATCCTCAGTTCTTCATTCATCATGGTTATGGATCATCCACAAACCCACACTTCATCGAAGTCCATTTTCTAGGCCGCACACTGTCAGTATCACAGTTGGTCACAAGCATTACATGGTATCTCTATCCTCAGATCTTTATTCATCATGGTTATGGGTTAACACATAAAACCCTTCTCTTCTGTGGCTCTTCATATTCAACAAACATTTCACAGGAGGGAACTTCACACAATGGGGACCATTGCTTCTTAAGGAGGGAGGAATGATCCGAATGGAAAATGGCATCAAACGATGGTATTCATCGACCCATGTTATTCATCTGCCCATGGAATTAACCTATGGTACTATAAGTGGCATCCACCCATGGTGTTTATCCACCCATGGTATTGTAAGTGACATCCAACCATGGTATTTTCCCATGGTATTTTCCCATGTTATTGTGACATCCACCCATGGTATTGTAAGTGTCATCCACCCATGGTATTCATTTACGCATGGAATTGACCCGTGGTATTGTAACTGGAAAATATTATAAGTAACAAGTCGCATTTTGTAACAGGACAGTTTATCCGCCACAATGTAGCTCTTACAATTATTCTCCATTTTAATAAAAAGGTTCTTTGTGGTTTTGTTTATTGGACATTCTCCTCTTTTTCTTCTTGCATTTCAAATTTTCAGATCTTGGGGGCCTCTCCCCAAAGATCCATTTCAATCTTTTAGATCTTGGAAGCCTACCCCTAAGATCTAGATCAGTGTTGCATGTCATTAGTTGACACTTGTCATTCAGTATCTGGACTATTGATCGAATTATATTATTCTCTTCATATGATTCCTCATTATGTGCACTATCTTCTTCCATTGATCTATTGTCCATAAAAAAATGAACAATTTTGTTGTTGGATTCTGCTGGTTGTGAAGGAATGTTCATGCTTTCTTCATTTGTTCTTAAGACACCATGCTTGTTTATATTCATCATGGCTTCTACCAGTCATGATGGTGGGGTTACTTGGCTTGGCAATATCAATTGGTCATTGTTGCTTCCTAGTGAAATAGTAACAATGTATTTTTCAACCACATTATTATTGTCAGATGCATGATCAACAAAGTCATTAAGAATATCAGCAGCTGAAGTTCCATGTGCTTCAGTTGGTAGAACAACCTCCATGTTACTTCCAATTCGTTCATGATTGTATTGTGTTTCACTTACCTGTTCATCATCATTACCATATAAGTGTCCTTGAGAAAGGGAAATTATATTCTCAGCTACAACTGCATCTTCATGTTCACCCACTTCTTGAATTTCAACATCTTCTTGAACATGCCCTTCTTCTTGACGATTTACAAGAAATTCTTGGCTACAACTAGTATCATTCTTAAGAGCATGATAGTTCAGTGGCCATATTCTAGCCCTCCTAAGGCCAGCCTTGATATTTGATGGTGTGAGATCCCTTTTAAGGACTTTATTTCCAAGCTATTCTAGCTCAAACCTTTTCACCTCGAACCATGGATTCTTTTCCATCCATGTCACTTGCTCTAACCTGAAATAGTTCTTGAAAGCGCCAACTTTGATAATATCAAGGGGTTTCAATCTGTGAGTGGTATGAGCAGGAAATGTTGATAGGTTGATGCCAAATTGTTTTCCTCCTCAATTGTTTGCACAACAATGTGGCTTCCATGACCATCTAAAATCAATTGGTGTATGTTCTCAAGTGAGACACAACTTGGAATAGATGCAACAAAGTGACAAAGCCAATTTAAAATAAATTCCTTATTCATCCATGCATAGGGATGTGTAGCCATGCATGCACCTAGTTCACAGTTTTGTATATAGTTTTCCAATTGATTTTTACCTTTGAATAGATAAAATCATGGGATTGAAATGCCAATTATATTGACACAACATAGAATAGTTATCCACTCCCTACTCTTAGGCAAAATCTTTGGAACATTTCGGCTCTCTCTCTTGAAAATTACTCGCATGCCACAATTCCTTCCTGCCTGTAAACTTGTTTCATGAAAGTTCCATATATGCTCTACAACATAAGAATACTTATTGTATGCACTAAAAAGAGTGTCATAAAAATTAGACACAATTGCAGGGCATAAATTTAAATCTTTGTCTCTGTCAAGGCCCTCAATTGTACACAATACAAGGTTTGGATGCATTTTTTTGAATCCAAACCACCATAATTTACTAGGAAACCCATCTTTGAATGGATTCGAGTTGTATCAACTCTATCCCATGTCACAATTGGGCCATATCCTTACACCACTCAACCACCTCACCCTCCTCCTCTTCAGTCATAACTATAAGAGGCCCTGTATGTTTTATATGAGTCATCCCATTTATCTAATAATGTATTGATGAGGGAAAAATACCATGTTTTTTTGTAGATGCCCAAATTGAATATCATTAAACTCTATGTCGTCAATTGCAAGTAACATGTTTTTCTTCCAACCTCTTATAACGTTGATCTTCTTAGTTGAATTTTCCCCTTGAACCATAGTTGGTGGTGGCTCTGTGGTTGATGGTGGGACAAAATCAGCCTCTGCCACATGGCCATCCTCAAAAAAATTGTTGGAATCATTGTGGACATTCACATCACTTGTTCCTTCCTCATCTGATGAAGAGCATCACAACTGGGCACCCCTAATCACTCACCTACCATTTATCCTTGTATGAGCAATATAACTAACTCTTTCCATAGATGAAACTATCTAAAAATTTATTACATTCATTTAGTGAATAATAATTGAATTCTGCTTTTCTACAAGATATTAGTAATTCTTCTTTCCTACAATAAATTAAGAATTCAAAAAAAAAATAGAAACAACTTAACAATTTTTCATACATATGCCTTTTTCACAGTATCCTTGAAAAATCAAATATACAAAAGGAATTTGTTGTATGTATTCAACTATACCAGTAATTGTTTTTTTGATAGCTTGTTTTTCCACTTAGAATACCATGCCTATATTTGCACTTGGAAAATTACTACCAGTGTGTTGAAACTCACCTATAATTGGTTATATGTCTTCAATTATATGAATAAGTTATGGATTAAATATTTTATGTGTTATAATAAAATGATGTAGACACTGGAGGAATTTCAAATAAACCTAGTGACACCTGGTTCATTTTCTGGTTACGATGTTGATCTGGTCTAGTTCTTTTTTATAAATTGTTTTATGACTTAAATTGTTCAGCCTCATGTCCATGAACACTAATTTCACCAACATAAAACTCAATCAATCAATTTAATTTTAATGGTTAGTGATTCTCGTATTGTGGGATTAGTTCTTAGTTTGCGAATAGTGTTATTCCTATAGATAACAATATCCAGGCATGAAGGATATTGTAGGTTTTCCTTGCTAAAGGAATTTTCGGCAACTCAATAGAAGCTCTAGTCATGAAGGAATCTCTAGGATTGCCTTAGTAAAGGTTTTATTGAGCTGCTAATTTCCTTTAAAAATGTTGAGCCCCATGTCCATGAACACTGACTTTTCAAACACAAAACTCAGTTAATTTCTTTCTAATGGTTAGTTATTCTCCTATTGTGGGAATGGTTGCGTTTCATGCTATAGAAAATATTCATGTTTAAAAAAACAACATAAAGTTATGTTGGGTTGGGAATTAAATTGATGTGATTCCTAAAATTGAAACCTTGTTGGGCCCACAATTTTCTACATGCCTCTTATCCTATAATCATCAACTCAAAACCTAGATAATGGTAGAATTGGAAAATTCATCTAGAGGTGGTAGAGGAGGTGTTCCAAGGTTAGCAACTCTCTCATAGAAACTTTTGTATGTTCTTAGATGGAGCCTCAAAAGGAAAAATAGGTTGATGGTAGGTGTAGGAGGATCATTTTCAAAAAGTTTGTTTTGAATGGGGACCAGATAAGGAAACCAATAATCATGAAAACACATTTTTTTTATATCAAGGGATCCTTCTCCTCAGTTTCTTAATAAATTTTGTTAATTCCTAATCAACGTTAGAGATGCCATCATATGACCAAGCCAAGTGGCCCACTGAATTTAAGATGTAAGGCTAGAATTTGAAAGGATATTCAAATGGAACTGTTGAAGGTATGTGGACCACTTCTGCTGGCGGTCATTCTACAACTTCCCTTGTGTTTTTATGAACTACAGGGGTTGATGTTCTATGTGGATGATTGTTTCCTTCCCCAAAATGTAATGCTTCCATTGTCGGCAAGCCTACACAATGGAATATATCTCTTTGTCATAAGTGGGATACCTTCGGACTGTGTCTAAAAGTGTCTCACTGTGATATGCCACTGGATGCCCCTGTTGAGTAAGGACTACCCCAATATCATAGTCAAAAGCATCTGCTTCGATCTCAAATGACTATTGCAAGTTTATTAATGTGAGCACTGGTGCAAAGCATAGATGATTTTTCAACTCTGTGAATGCCTTCTATTCAGATTCAGGCCAAAATAATTTCACTTTTTCTCCTCCCTTGGTGAATTGACTCAAGGGCCAAGAGATATGAGAGAATCCCAATACAAACCTGCCGTAGAAATTAGTAAGACCCAAAAATCTGCGGAGCTCTGTCAGACTAGTTGGAGCTGGCCTATCCCAAATGACTTGGATCTTGGAAGGATCCACATGCACCCCCTGTTCATCAATAATGTATCCTAGATACTAAACCTGGGTCATGTCGAAAGTGAATTTCTCCAAATTGGCACTTAGCTTGTGTTTCCGCAGTGTTTGGAGAACCTTTTGGATGTGGTGGAGGTGTTCTTCCCAACTCTAGCTGAAGATCAGGATGTCATCCAAGTATACCACGACAAATGAGTTGGTGAATGTCCGCAAGATGTCATCCACCAGCCTCGTGAAGGTTGCAGGAGCATTCGTCAACCTGAAAGGCGTAACCAACCATTCGAAAAGGCCCTCCTTGGCTTTGAATGCAGGCTTCCACACATCGGAGGGTTCGATTGGTACCTAGTGATATCCTGATTTCAAGTTGATCTCGCTGAAATATTCTCCCCCCTTCAGTTGGACCAGAAGGTCATCAATCCATGGGACCGAGTACCTATTTCGGACAGTGATCTTGTTCAGCTCCTGATAGTCAATACCATGATCTTGGATCCATTTTGTAAGATTTTTAATCATTAGGATAACAATTTTAGAATTCCTTTCAATGATCAATTTTTGATAGTTAAAGTGCTTTCCTATTATTATACCTTGCTCCAAGGATGAGAGTTTTGCCACATTATTAATTTCATTTCCTATATTTCCCACATAAATGTGAGTAGTTTGTCCATGATATCTCTAAATACCCCTCCAAAACTAACAAGGCTAGGATTACCTTGAGAAGCCCCATCAAAGTTTAGTTTTAAGAAGCCAGTAGAGGTGGTTTCCAGTTATTAGCACTTGAGGGAACAGGTTGGGGTTGTGGAGCTTAAAAAATTATGAAGGATTGGTTGAGCCCCAAAAGTGTGAGAATGCATGATTCCTTGGAACTAGATCCCTAATCTTGTGTAAACCAAGGGGTTGTGAGGATTGTTTCTCTTACCCTTCCCATTATGGAGATCCAATAGTCTCCAGATTTAATGACTAATATTTGAATATTCTTATGTTCCATTCCTTCCATATTTCCCACATCATAATTCCTAGAAAACAATTTCATGTTGTATTCACTATAACACTTGTAAAAGATCAAAAGTTAAGTGTTGAATGGATATTGGTTCCATTCCAATTTCACTGTCTAAATTTGATGCAGATTTATAATTATTAAGTAGATGCTCAGTGCTTTCTATGCTTTTCCAACATAAGCTAGAGTCTACCTGGACCTTGAAAACCCCTTTTTTGGAGATTGTCTCAGGTTAATATCTTGTTTTGCATGAGAATCTTTAGAAAATGGATCACCTTGGGCAAGAGTTTGGATTCTCATATCTTTTTCCATTTAATTTTGTTGGGGTTTCCTTCTATGCCAACTAATAATATGTAAGCCTCCTTTAAGCTAAAAGATCCTTTAGGCCAGTGTCCTTAGTAGAGGATATCTTCCCCAGCTTGTATTTTAATTCTTCTAATTTCTAGTTCGTTTGTGATGGTTCCTTGTGTTTTGAATCTTATCTTCAGGTGCACTTCTCCCACCGCCTCCATTGTTGTTGAGATTGAGATTGTACCCAATACTATTGGACCGCTACTCTATCTTGCAATATCAAACAATTTTTTAGCTCATCCAACTCTCCTTTTTCCAAGCTAGGCCATTTCTTACAGGAATCCTACCAAAAGAGGGCTAAAATTATGTGCCTGATTCCCCAAAACTTGTGATCTTGAATCAAGTGTTTATGTTGGAAATAATACTAAGAGGGGGGATGAATCAGTATAATCAGATTAATAATTTAATTTCCCAAACAGATTTGTATACACCAATTTAGCTAAGTGAACTAGCGTGTATATGCGACTGTACTTAAAGCAACTAGCACATATGCAGACAACTTTTGATTTACCCAATTTATCATGCATTAAACTTTAACCAGTATATCAGAGATTTATTAGACAGTGCAATAAAAGCATAATAAAGCATCACACATAAGCAACACACATGAACACCAA